>JNEK01002717.1:0-36996 GCA_000697295.1 Mucor indicus B7402
TAAAAAATTTTTTTGAAATTTTTTTTTTTTTTTTTTTTTTTTTTTTTATTTACATGTAGTATCCGCCGTGGTTATCAAGTTTATAGAGAAGTTTGTTCAGCCTGTCACTCACTTGACCGCATTGCTTGGAGAAACTTGATTGATGTTTCTCATTCTGAAGATGAAGTAAAGGCTATGGCTGAAGAATTCGAATACCAAGACGGTCCTGATGAGAACGGTGAAATGTTCATGAGACCAGGAAAGGTAAAAAAAAAAAAAAAAAAGAAAAAAATTGGATTAAAAAGCATGAATTGGATACTGACTCTTGAATTTTAATTGGATATAGCCTGCCGATTATATGCCCAGACCTTACCCTAATGATGATGCTGCTCGTGCCGGTAACGCTGGTGCTTTACCCCCAGATCTTTCTTTGATCACCAAGGCTCGCCATGGTGGTGAGGTAAATTCGATATTGAAAGTAAAAAAACAACAATCAATGCATTTATTTATTTTTTGAACGAATAGGATTATGTCTTTGCTCTTCTCACCGGTTATCAAGATCCTCCTGGAGGTGTTGAAGTTCGTGAAGGTTTGAATTACAACCCTTACTTCCCTGGTGGTGCTATTGCTATGGCTCGTGTTCTCTTTGATGGTGTTGTTGAATATGAAGATGGTACTCCTGCCACCACCACCCAAATGGCCAAGGATGTTTGTACTTTCCTTGCTTGGGCTGCTGAACCTGAACACGATGATCGTAAGAAGATGGGTATGAAGGCCACCATCATTATGACTGGTATGGTTATCTTATCTGTCTATCTTAAGAAGTTCAAGTGGGCTCCTCTTAAAACTAGAAAGATTGTTTACAAGTAAGTGTATTTTTTTGTTTTGACAGATAGTGTATTGTAACTCACTTTAATCTCTTTTAAATAGCCCTCCTAAATAAATAAAGTACTTATAATATAGCTTGAACAATTGGAAAAGTTTTTTTGGTTTCCTTCAGAGTATTTTATTACAACATCTTATTTATAATAAAGGTATAGACGAAAACCTTTATTTTTTTTCGTTTTGTTTTATGTCCTTCTGTTTTCAAGTAAATTACATATATGCAAATAGTAGTAATGATTTATTAAAGCGAAGTTATATATCTTGTTGCCCTATTTTATAGCTGATGACACTCTCATAGAGGCAAACATGGTGGTACGAACTTGATTTAATCTCTCGGAAGACATATCTTGACATCGATTCAAGCAATTATGGTTACTAGTGTATCCTCCACATCTATAGCAACTATGTGCAAAAGAATATTAGACACATACAAATAGATATATATATATATATATAATGAACCTACAAGGTTGTACCACAGCGACATGATATATTGGTGCATCCCTCCTAAGGTTTGTATGTTAAATATGTGTACATTGCTGTATGGCATTATAATAGTTACAACTTTCTCGACAAGATGATGGCATCTAGGACAGCGACACCAACCAGCTTTCTGTGCATAGGCTAAAATCTTTTCAGTTTCGTTTTCTTTCTTCTTATGTTTCCTTTTGTCTATAGAAATACCATCAACTAGCAATCCATAGTTAGACAGTATATAACTGTACCTGGGCGCCATAAGCCTTGGCATGGGATACAGAACCCTCGACTGCATTCAAAACAGACACCAAAAGTACATTTCTTCATATTCTCATCTTCCGTGTCATAAATGGCTTCGCAGCCTTCAAAGGGGCACGCTATCTTTATAACGGCAAGTTAATATATAGAATATAAGTAACAAGCCTAGTCCATATAAATATACCTTATTTTTAAAACATGTCAATCGTAGAGCAGTATTCCACCAATTAGCCGTTTCATCTTCATCAAAGATATGGTCTATAATATCGATGCACTTGTAAGAACCAAGACAACGGGGATAAGAACATGGTATTTTCTCGAAAGATATATATTTGCTATCTTCTAATGCTTTTCTAAAGTACATTTGAGTGCAATCGAAGCACACCAAGTGCTGACAGACTGTTGTACTGAAGCTTAAGGAATAATTGCTTTGATACCGAGTAAGACAAATAGTGCATTGAAAGCTGCCTTTTCTTTCTGTAAAACCATCTGCTCGAGACATTCTTTTTGACGAAATAAACTAAAAGAAAGATAAAGGCTAATATGAACATCTTAAATACAAAGAAACTTATATATATATATATATATATTCGAAACAATTGATATATCTAAAGTTAAAAAGCGATATATATATATATATGTATTCTTTGTTTAGACTGTATCAGCACAATAGTAAGTAGTAGAATGATGATGAGTAAATAGGAATTAACCAAATTTAGGAGATCCCATAATTTCGATAATAAACTCTACTATATTAGACAATAATATACTGATGCCTTTTTTTTCCCTTGAAAAGCGGCATTGTAGTCGCGCGTTATTCTCAAATCGATGAAATTACAATTTCTCTTTTGTCTCGTCCAGCGAAAATGTGATTTTTTTTTTTTTGCACGAAATGGTAATTCCCGCCTTCTAGTGATGAAACCAATGATATCCCATTAAAAGAAAACCGATCTCCTTTAACAAATTAAGAAAATGAAAGCCCTTTATTTCCCAATCGTGTCTTTTTTTTTTTTCTCATATTTTTCTTTTTTCTTTTCTCAATAGTATGTACGCATTTAAAGGAAAAAAGCCTTATAAAAGTTGGTTAAAAGATGGTGTGAACGGCGGACCTTCTTCTATGGATATTCTCATTCGATGGTTATCAAATCAAGAAAACTATACGAGATGAGAAAAGTAGGGATTTATCACCGTGTTGCTAAAGACGTTGCATCGAAAATATCAACCTTACAAAGCAACTACCGTCTAACTCAAAAATGGAAGCAAATAGAAGGACAAAGACTACGTGAAGAAGGCGTATCTAACCATATCATTCATGGTAATACTATGAAATAAATACTACTTGTATTATTTTATCGACCTTCTTGATTATAGTTGAACTGGTTAAGCGGTTTCCGTACTGGGATATGTTAGATCAAGTCTTTCGAAAACAAAAGTCAACAACAACGACAACAACAACAGCTTGGCCCATGTCCATCAGTAATATCACTCATTCTTCTTCCGAAGAGGACGAAGAAGAAGATGATCGCTATTCCTCTTCTTCCTCCCAACATACGACCAAGAGAAATGTTGTAGTTAATAATCAAAACTCTTATTACATGATGGAATCCGTACTTCAACTTGCTCGAGAGAAAGAAGCTGGTAAAATGGAGCGATCTCAAGAAATGCTACAATTCCTAAGAGAAAAAAGACAAGACAGAGAACAATTACTCATTGAACAAGAACTGACTAAAAGAGTCAAGGCCAAAGCAGATCTTGTAAAGAACTTGATGGAGGCTGGCTTCAATAAGCAAGATATTGCAGAGCAATTAAGACTTTTATAATGACTTTATGTATGTATATTTAATGTAACACCACCAATAATATATGATTCCTTTCTTTGTAAGCTTTACAGCAACAGTCAGCCTGCAATGTAATAATATGAATATATATATATATATATATATATATATAATATGCCCTGATCTGGGGATTCCATTATTAGTGTGTTGTGTCTCAAATGACATAAAACACCGCGTATACAGCCGAGTTATCCTGCTGATTTTCTTTGTGCCTGACAGTGATATTTGCATTGGATTAGTTCGATCAGTACTTATAAAATACCTAATATGAATAAAAACGAATATTCTCAATTACCCCAAAAGGTCTTTTGCACTCCTTTTTTTTTTTTTTCTTTTTCATATGGTATCTTCTTTGTTATTCCCATTAATATTCTCTACAGAGATTCATTGTTGTAATTATATCCAGGTACGTCTCAAATACAAATTGTTCTCTGTATTTTATTACTTACCCCCATTTGGGTTTTTTGAGGCAAAACCAGGCATATTAGTAAATAGATTATGCATAGTATTAGTAGAGACCGATTCGAAAGGGGAGGACACTTTTCAAATCATATCATTGGCATTGAAGCATCATCAATCTCCATAGCCTATTCCTGCAACTCTCCGCGTATCACATACACTAACTTATTTGTGAGTTTAATTCTGAGCCTCGTTTCTTTCAGTTGGACTTGTCAAACACGGATAAAATCAACCATTACGGGTAAATAAAACCCCGACCGAGTAAATCATTAGGATCCCCCCCCCTCTCCCAAAGAAAAGGTCTACGTAAGTTATGACTTTATTGTATTCCAAAAATGAATTGATACGTATTTTTAAGGCCTGAAAAGAAAACGAGGGGATAGTAAAAATGCTCTTATTTTGTTCGATTACGTATAATTTTCCCTTAAAAAGACAGATCGGGACACCTTCCTTTTTTACAGTTTACGTTTTCCTACTCTCCGACGTATGCACCTGGAAAGGAAAAATATCCAAATTATGCACAAAATACTGCACAAAAAAGTAAACACTCGCCTGCGCAATACATCATTTATGTATTGATTAGCAATAAATTGCTAAACGTTTGTAGAACGTGGGGGATCATATATATAAACAGTGTGTTTGAGGCGTTTCTTCCTTTTTTATTATTATTATTATTATTATAAAGCTTTTTCTTATATAACTTTTAAATTCGAAATGTCTGCAGAACGTGTATTTGTTGTTGGAGGTACTGGTAACATTGGCACTAAGTGTGTTAATGATCTTTTGGAACATAATGTCGCTGTTACTATTTATGCTCGTAATCCTACGAAAGCAAAAGAACTTTTTGCTCAAGGTGGCGATTTTGTTCGTATCGTTCAAGGTGATTTTACTGATCTCACTCCACTCAAGGAAGGTATTCAAGGTCACACACGTTTGTTTTTGTTGATGGGCGATTATACAACATTTGTCAAGAGCAAGGAAACTATTGCACGCTATGCATATGAAGCAGGTGTACAGCAAGTCTTGGACATATCATCTTTTTCTGTCAATATGGGTTGGCGTTCCTCCACTATTGGCTCCCACCATCTTCGTGCGGAGCAAGCTATTTTTAATATTCCCAATCGTCAATTTTTTGTTGCTCTTCGTCCAGGTCGATTCATGGCCAACCATTTTGCTATGTTCTCGCCTCGTAAAGATGGTGTTATTTACGATACTCTTCCAGCCGATGCGCGCATCGGTTGGGTTTCTACAGAGGACATTGGTGCTGTTGCAGCTGTAATCCTACGTGAAGATGTGCGTAAACATGGTGATGCTGTGTATAATCTAACAAGTGATGTTTTGACACTAAAGGAACGCGCCGAGGCCTACACTCGTATTTTGGGGCAAGAGGTCAAGTATGAGGTGGTTGAACCCGCTGTATTGTATCACCGCTTAGTAAATGTGGCTCATTATCCTCACTTTGTGGCGGTCGATTTGGTAGATAATTTAGCAGTGAATCGCCTTGATTTTGTAACACCTATCATAGAAATCCTTTTAGGTAGAAAACCTCAAACATTTGAACAATACATGACTGAAAACAAAGTTCTTTTGAAATAATATTAAATATCAATAAAAACCTTTTTGGAGGGTTGCACAGGCCCTCTTTTGCTCTTACAAGAAAGTTTGCAGATCAACTCTTTTTGTGCAATGCAAAACAAAAACTGGAGATTGCACAAAAAAACCGATCCAATTTTTTTGGTTGCACAGGATAGAACAAAAAAAAAAAAAAAAATTGAAAACCCCGTCATCATATAAAAAGGGTAAAAAATATGCTCGTTCTCTTTTTTTTTTTTTTTTAATATTATCTAATTTAATAAGAATGTCTTCTGAACGTGTATTTGTTGTGGGCGGAACTGGTAACATTGGTGTTCGATGTGTCAAAGATCTTTTGGAAAACAAGATTCCTGTCACTTTATATGCTCGTAACCCTGACAAGGCCAAGTCCTTATTCCCTCATCATGATGATTCTCTTGTTCGTATTGTAAAGGGTGACTTTACGGATCTTTCACCTATTAAGGAAGGTATTAAAGGCCATACACGTTTGTTTTTGTTGATGGGTGATTTCAGCCAATTCGTCAAGAATAAGGAAACCATTGCTCGTTATGCCTATGAAGCAGGTGTGAAACAAGTCGTGGATATTTCCTCCTTTACAGTAAACATGGGATGGAGAAGCTCTACCATTGGCTCACATCATTATTTTGCAGAAAAAGCCATGTTTGATATTCCTAACCGTGGATACTTTGTTGCTCTTCGTCCTGGTCGTTTTATGTCCAATCACTTCAATATGTTTGCTCCTCGAAAGGACGGTGCTATTTATGATACAGTTGATGCAGATAAAAAAATTGGGTGGATCTCTACTGAGGACATTGGAGCTGTTGCAGCTGTTGTATTGCGTGAAGATATTCATAAGCATGGAGATGCAGTTTATAATTTAACTAGTGATGTTTTGACATTGAAGGAGCGCGCTGCTGTATTTTCCCGTATTTTAGGTCAAGAAGTCAAATATACGCATGTTACACCTATTGAACTTTATAACAGAATGGTTGAAGTTGCACATTTCCCTCATCTTATGGCTATCGATTTGGTTGATAATTTAGCCCAAAATGAGCTTGACTTTGTTAACCCTGTCATTGAAATTTTGCTTGGTAGAAAACCTCAATCATTTGAACAATACATGTCTGAAAACAAAGATTCGCTTAAATAAATAAAGATATTTAGTTTGCTTATGTTGTAGTTGGTATAGTTTTACACGTGAAAATATATTTAGACAAGCTTGGCTATTATAAGTCATTTAGAAATGGACTTTACTATTTCATATATTTAGTACAGCCTGCTTCTCTTCTTCCTTTTGTTTCTTTTCTGTTTGATCATCAACAACTCCCTAATTTAAATACACGTAATTGTATAATAAGGGATGTCATGCTTAGCTATAATTATAGCACCGTACATTGAATTAAATTAAACATGAGGCCTTTTTTTTTTTATTTTTTTATCTTTTTATTTCCTTCATGTATAAACAACACTATAACCCACATATTTGCTGTTCTTTTCAAGGGGAGAAAGAGACCTATATAGCGTCGCAAAAAGAAAGCACTACCACTATTATTAATAACAAAAAGCCTGACTTGAAAGTGGTCATATCATCCTCAACCAACTCTACTTTTTTTTACGAAGAAGATGACGAAGAGCTACTACAAACTCCACAAGATCATGAAGAAGTAAAGCAACCATCATCGCCCGGTTATTCGAATTTTTATATAAAACTACCCAACGGCAAGTGGATGGTTAGAATAAGAGACGCAAACCGTAAAATTATCAATACTTATGAAGTAGATTGTTCCATGGTTTAATTATACCCTTAATATGCATAAAAAGACAGTTAAATGAATATCATTTATGTACTATCGCCTCAATGTAACCAAAAATAACTTTGGATGTATGTTTACACATGCGATAATTACGTTATTTTAATAATAATAATAATAAAAAAAAAAATCATGCGCGTTTTTCTTATTGTTGGGATAAACCTTTAGTGCTTATTCCCATACGATTCATTTTCCTGAATGCGTCTTTTGCTTTCAAAGCTACTGGTAATAATAGCTTGAATCTACCTAGTAGTTAATATATAAAGAATGGTCTAATCTTGTATATCTGGTGGTTCGAACTTTTTTTTTTTTTCTATAGATCACACTAGACAATCAAAGACAATAAACAGAGAAGAGCATCAATAATATAATAATCGAAAGAGCGCAGATATTGTGATTAGGGTACGTTTAAGGCAGGAGCGACTTCGATCAGTAAGCATAAGCATCATTCACAAATAAAATCACCGGTAAGGCTATTGGTATCTATCCAAGACTCAATTCATTGCGTTTTGTTTGCAAGTGTATGCCTGTTTGTAAGCACAAAAACACGAAAATTGTCTTCCGTTTGTGCAATTTTTTTTTTTTTTTTACAATTTGTAAATTTTTTTTAAATATTAACTACACGCACCACATACATTTTAGAAAAAATGACTTCTGGCGGATTCGAACCGCCGACCGTCTGTGTGTTAGACAGACGTGATAACCGACTACACCAAGAAGTCTTTTTTGATTTTTAAATTGTAATTTTATATATAATCCTTTAGCTTAAAAATAAAAAAGTCACGTGACTCTATGTTTTGAATCGTTTTACTCCTCATAAAGCACCTTTATCGATACAAATAATAGAAAAAAGACTACCTATTTATTGTAGTCATTAATGAAAAGTCTAATATTAAATATATGATGGGATCTACACTAATAACATGACTAGTCGATATTTCGAATAACTTGATTGGCTGACAGTAGTAAGCAGCAGGACAAAAAAAACGAAGATTTCATTCCATCAGCTATACCCTCAATTCAAGCAGCCTAAATGGTGTACTTTATAAAGATGTTCAGTCCATGCTGTTAAATATGACAGCTGATTATTATTATTTCGAATATACAGTATCTTTTTATCTACTATCTAACTTATTATCATGGTATATTGCTGATTAAAATATTTGTAAAAAGTCAAAGTTACTCTTTTCATCAAGAAATTGATATATAGTTTGTATTTAAGATTACAAGGTAAGTTTGTACGCCTTAGATTTTTGTTGATATAGATAGATATGCCACACATATTACTAGAAACCTTGTTCATGCTATAATATAGATCAAACAAATATCCATTTATTGAAGAACCTGTGTTGTCTTATGACTAATCATTGCATTTGGATTTATGTCGCATATTTGTGAGAGAGAAATATAGTTTCATTGAAAGTTCACTTTGCTTTTTTGAAGCTCTTTCTGTCACTGCACATTGTTGGGCCCATTATTCGAATTTGATTCCTCAACAATCATCAGCACAATGTCTTTTGTTAAACGTGTACTTGGTAGCATCTCTTCATTAGGCTACATCAAAAACTCAAATCATACCTGATAATGCCACCAATAACGCCCTCAGAGCCCTAAAGCTAAAACAAAAAATGACCAGGAGCTACTAAAAAGAATGTGATGATCAATAAGAAGAGTGGATTTGAAGTAAAAGGGCGATCACAAATATAATGATGGCAAACGATATGCCGAATAATGGAGATCACTGCAAACAAATCAATTGAAGGCGACTTGTTCTCCTCCAAGAATATTATACACGATGGTATAGCCTCTCAATGGGTTTACAATTCCAATATTGAATAGACTTCATACATGATCAGTACTTTTAAAAATTGTCAAGGCTGCAAAAGTTTAACAAACTACTCGATTGCCTATTTCCAACAGGAACAGAAGAAAACAATCAAAATAAATTTTGGTCAATGTGCTTCATCAGATATCGTTTTCTCAACAATTCATGCCTCTATCAAAATCTCAAGCAGCTTGTGAAATCGAAAGAGCAACTTATAAGTTTGCTCCTGCAGCTATTCCAAATAATATTAGTTATATATCCGTTGAATTGGCAAAGATGTCGTAATATTTGAAGATAGACTTTAAATCGTGAACTCAATACGTTCTTATAAATAATATTCAGTTGTACTTGTAACTAACAGAAATACTTAACTTCTCAAAAATAAGTCATGAGCTCTATATTTGCCTTAACTAACAAAGGATAATGCCTTTAGTTGGCCAGTAAAAGAAAATCATTATAAAGCAAGTAAGCATATTAGATTACTTGTATGATGAGAAAATTTTTCAGCTATCTCTTAAAACACGAAAATAATGTTACTTTGATCTACATTTATCAAGCTCGCGTAAAACAATACTTTTGGGGTTTCATCTGCGCTGACCACACCTGTCAAAAAGTATTAGGATTATAAATATTGATTGTACGGCTACCAAGTCGCCTGAGCCATAGAATATCAAGACTCAATTGTAACTAGTATAAGAAGTGACTTTGTCCATTCAAAGGTTCACTCAGATTGAAAAGAATCTTGTCGCTCTATTATTAATCGATAGAAAAAAGTTATAGTCTAAATAGAACTCACAAGTGAGCAAAACGTCGGAAGGGCAGCCATGACTTCATTTTAACTGCCTTTCTTAACAAAAGACCTTATAATCATTCCCATCAAATTGCCTTTGTTCTTTATAAATGAATTGTGAAGTAGCACGCCAAAAAGCTATGCTTGATTACATAATTAAACTCAGAGCCCACAAATGCTCTAGAGAACGTTAACTTTAGGTTACTTAACTACGTTTAATCCATTAAAAATAACATACAAAACTTTTGAAGCCTCGTGGCGGCATTCTCAACATTTATTACCTCGCTTATTAGCTCCTGGGTAACCTCAATAAGATGGCCTTAATGCAATTTTTACGGTTTACCCCGAAAATGGTTAATATTACTTGATATACAAGCCAATTTCGCACGTCAAAAAATGATAAAGCTTAAACAATAAAATAAACTCACGTCTTTTGGAATCTTTTGCATAAGAAACATTGAAGCAATAAAGTGATATAAACTGACTGAATAATAAATGATTTTCTCTTATTTGATAACTGTTTAAAGTAGAATGTATATTTTGACGTGCACCCAAGTATTTGGTCCCCCCCAATGATGATTTGGCAACAACGTATGCCCATAAGAGCCTAAACTTTAACAACAAATATGTCAATGCTTTTCCCACACCAATACCTGATGCCAATATTACTGATACTGTTTCCGTACCCACACCTATATTTAATACTCTTTCA
The DNA here is from genome assembly GCA_000697295.1 of Mucor indicus B7402. NCBI lineage: Eukaryota > Fungi > Mucoromycota > Mucoromycetes > Mucorales > Mucoraceae > Mucor > Mucor indicus. The sequence continues at coordinate 10,628 of JNEK01002717.1, forward strand.
ATAATGAATTTAAGCTCCCTAATTATTGTCATCTGCTTTTTTTTTTTTTTTTTCCGCACGGGAAATTTCTGCCAAAGAAAAGGAGTCATTTTACCCCCTTTTTTTTTAACTTGGTGGTGTAAGATGAGCACTTGGGAAATTTATAACAGTGAGGGTTTTCTCCCTCTAATCTGGAAACGAATAAATTAATAAATATCTAATGATAACGCTATCTAATTCTATCATCTCCCATAAGCAGAAAATTTTAATCCAATGATAAAAAAGGATAAGGGACACGGGCCGTTTACTGTTATGAAATCCTCTCCCCCCCCACAGTTTTATGTCAAAATCGACTGATAAAGTTGTTACACATACATTAGCTAATCGTTTTTTACCGCATTATCCCAGCAGGGCCGAAAAAATCACCTCACCCTGAAATTAAATTATCCAATCATTTTTTATGTAGAAACATGAAATTTTATTATTTACAATGAGGGTATGTGTGATTTTGTACATTAAAATGGAATAATAGAATGAATTGAAGGTAATGAGTTATTAATTGGAGGTAAAACGCGTGCTTGAGGAGGTCTTTGTAATAAATCCATTAATGAAACAACACAAGGAGGAGAAGGTTGACGTTTTGAAACCATAGAATCCATTTGATTACACTCTAAGGGAGTTAATTTTAACATGGATAACTTTGGAGAACCCACAGGTGACAAAATAGTAGGAGACAGGGTTGGAGATTGAGTAGGTGTAAAAACCAAGTCATCATTTTCATGAGAGAAATTAGAGCTTGTAGATAAAGCAGGAGAAGGAGGAGTAGATGATTTTAATAATAAAACAGGTTGTTGAACAAGAACAACAGGTTGAATTTGTTGCTGCTGCTGTTGTTGTTTGTTTGATCTACGTTGTCTTCTTTTGTTTGGAAACGCATGAATACGAGCATGACGTGTTAATTCATCAGAGCGAGAGAATCGTTTCAAACAACCAGGAAATGTACATTGATGTGGTTTTTCACCCGTGTGTGTACGAATATGACGAGTTTGATGTTCAAGTCGATAAAATGATTTAGGGCAAATAGGGCATTTATAAGGTCTTGGCACATTGGCTTTATCAATAGCTGCAATAGCCCTCTTTTGTTGTTGTAATTGAATCATCATCATAGTTGTATAAATATATTTTACAAAAAAAAAAAAGGGCTTATTTATATGGTTTTTTTAAAATTAAAAAATTTCATAAGCTTTTTCTCCACATCCGGAGGCAAGCGATGAGAAAGATAACCCAAAATGGAAATTCCTTACTTTATATAAATTTTATGTTATTTTTCTCACGTTGAATCAATCTTAATAAACATTCATTGAAAATCACAAATTAACAACAAATCAAAAATGTCCTTTCTTTACTTTAAAAAAATAATTGTGGGGTTTAGGTGAACAGATTATACTTTTGATATGCTGATAGTTATCTTTAAATCCCGCATAAATATCTTTCAATATCTTTCACCCTTCTCTCTTTTTTCCGAATAGAAAAACTTTATCACGCAATAAATAAATAATAAAAAATCAAAAATCACACCATTCACAAAAAAAAAAAAAAAAAAAAAGTTCCTTTATTTCCCCCCCTCCCCTACACCCTTGATTAATACGCATATATCATATGAAAAATGCACAAAATAAGACTTCCATTTACAGAAAACAGCAAATGAAAAAAGTTTATACCTTACGTTTATTTAAAGTTCTTTTCACTATACATTTGTCAATCAGCTGATAAATTTCATCTCCCTGTCAACACACTTTAATAATATATTTTTTACTTACCCCTGAGTTGTTTCCATGGTGAATGTTGTCTGTGCTTTTTGAGATCCAATTAAAATGATTTATTCACACACACATGTCTGATAGTTACAGAATATATCGGAGTTGTCAAGCTATAATTATACCTCCTAACATATTTTTTGACGTTGCATGTGAAAGCCTCTCGATTTTTATTAATGCAAGTTGTGAGAAAAAAAAAAAAACAAGGTACACTTTAAAGGTAGCACAGTGATTCCTGCTAAAGGAAATTCAAAACAGTCACGAGCTCAACAGCTGCTATCATTACGCAACCCAAGCATGATTATTCTATACTGTAACTCTTCTTTTTTTTTTTTTTTTGCATAATAACGCTCATGGGAGACAATACTGTATTAAAATTTACTCAGTTTAATTCAGCTGTTGATGCTGCTTTTTGGCAATCACTTGTATCCAAAAAACTCGACCATTTGAAACTATCGCAAGATTCACAAACAATACAAGGATATTTCACTTTTGGTCAATCTACTACCGATGAACAAGGAAATAAAATAAATATACCTAGTCGTCTTCAAATACCTGCTGAAGGCCATGATCTTGAAAAAAACCTGTAATTAGAAACTCATTTCCCGTGTATATGGATGAGTGTGTTAATCACTTGTCATTTTTTTTTTTTTGTAGCAAGACAGGTTACAGTACCAAAGGTACATTGATCAACACAAATACAATTGAAGAGTTTCGTAATATTGATAAAAATCAATTATTCCAGCAAATCACTAACAAGGTATTGAACAGATAAGAAACAACTAAAGTTTGCTAATAACTTTTTGTAGATAAATGATGATATCGAGTCAAACTTAGTACTAGAAAACTCAAACTTGCTTGCTCAATTCTTATTGCTCACATTTGCAGATCTAAAGAAATATAAATTTTACTATTGGTTTGCATTTCCCGCCTTCATACCAAAACCTGATGTTTGGATGATCAAACAAATACAATCTGTTCAATCTTATTTATCACCTACACAAACTGAAATCTTGTTGAATCAATACCTTCATGCAACAGATACAAACAATGCTTATTTTCTGCTCAAGAAAATTGGAAATAATCAATTGCAGCTGGAAAAGTTCAGTCAATTGGATAAGATCATATTGGACGATCAGGTAAATTCGTTGTCGAGATATAAAGATTAGGATGCTGATAGATGTATATAAAGTGGACATTAGGGTTTATGGATCCTTCAGCTTCTGAAGACGCGCTAGGTTGGCCTATTCGAAACGCTCTTTATTTTATGCATAAGAAATATAACATTTCATCGTTAAACGTACTCAGCTTCAGAGGGGATATAGCATCATCCTTTATCATACATACCGAACTTCCATCAACTTCTAATTACTTTGAAGGCAAGTCAGTTGGCTGGGAAAGAAACGTTCAGGGAAAACTTGGTCCAAGATTAGCTGACTTAGGACCACTTATGGACCCGGCAAGGTAAATAGACATACAAAGCGAAATAGTATACCTATACGAATTACAATAGATTGGCAGACACCTCAGTAGACCTTAATTTAAAATTAATGCGTTGGCGTTTATTACCGGATCTCGATTTAGAAAAAATCAAGGCAACCAAATGTTTATTGCTAGGCGCTGGTACATTAGGTTGCTATGTTGCGCGTTGTCTCATTGTAAGTTTTGTTCACTATCATAGAAAAAGAAAATAACCTCACGGGCGGTAATCATTTAGGGATGGGGAGTTAGACATATCACATTTGTAGATAATGGAAAAGTATCATTCTCAAATCCAGTGAGACAGCCACTGTACCAGTTCGCGGATTCATTGCATGGTGGTTTACCTAAAGCAGAAACAGCAGCGAAAAACTTACAGTTAATTCAACCCACCATGGTTACCAAAGGTTACGATCTATCAATACCAATGCCTGGACACCCTTCTACTTCAGACGAGAAACTAACCAATGACATTCAACAATTGGAAACGTTGGTACAAGAGCACGACGTGATTTACCTATTAACGGATAGTAGAGAAAGTCGATGGTATCCTACCTTATTAGGTGCTTTGTATAATAAGATTGTTATCAATAGTGCACTGGGATTTGATACGTATGTTGTCATGCGACATGGTTCTCGACAATCACAGGCAGAAGAAAAACAGCAGCAATCGTTGGGCTGCTATTTTTGTAACGATATTGTAGCACCTACAGATGTAATATATAGAAAAAGCTTAATTTTCATGGAAGCTAATTTTTTATTTTGATCTTGATTAGAGTCTTACAGATAGGACGTTAGATCAACAATGTACAGTAACAAGGCCTGGATTGGCAGCTATTGCAGGTGCCTTATCTGTTGAGTTAATGGTATCATTAATTCAACATCCAAAAGGGTAAATTGAGATACTGTTTATCAATACTTTATTTATCTTTTTTTTTTTTTTTTGATAAGGATCAATGCTGAAGCGGATACATCAAATCAGTCAGGTTCTTCCATTTTAGGTTTATTACCACATCAAATTCGAGGATTTTTAGGACAATTCAGCAACATGTTAATTGTAGGACAAGCATATGAAAAGTGCACAGCTTGTTCTCAAAAAGTAAAAAAAAAGTATTTAATTAACAACTCTATTATTCATCTCTTTATTTTAGATCCTAGACGCTTATAAAGAGAATTCGTTTGAATTGATGAAGAAGGCATTAAAAGACCCCAATTATCTCGAAGAATTGACTGGTTTGTTGGCACTTAAACAACAAAGCGAAGATCTCTTGTTTGATATAGAAAGTGGGGACGAAGATGATTTCTGATAATCGGAATTTTGCGTATAGTAAAGTTATAACAAAGCCAATAAAAAAGGTAGTACAATGCTCCTTTTCAGTTGATTGCTTGTAAGGAAAAAGGCGGGGGGGGGGGGAGAGGGAGGGATTTAAAGTTCTTCCCACCTTTTTAGTCATGCACAATGAAAAAGTGTGGGGGGATTTTTCTAGTCTCAGCACACCATCCTTCTCAATAAAAAAAAAAAAAAAAAAACATGTGATGCTAATAAAAACATTAACTCTGCTTTTTCTTTTGAGTGTTTGCAATTGGACATTTTCATTAGTGTTTCTTAATAATGAGGGAATATACAATTTCATTTATTATTATTATTCTAAATATATTAACGACGACCATTACCAGTCTTTTTCTTTATTTTCTTTTCTCTTCTCTTTTCTGCTCGTCTTTCTTTCTTCATCACACCATCAACCATCTTATATCTACCCTTGACGCCCTTAGGACGGCCCTTAATACCACGGTTAGCACCACGTGCCACAACCACCTTGATATCTTTCTTGGGTTTTGATTTATTGGCCCTCGCAATGATCTTGCCAATAGTTTTAGCCTTTTCTTTTTCACTCATATCAGGATTGTCCACAATATCAGTAGCCTTCTTTTGTGCCTTGGCAATTCTTTGTGCGGCCTTGAACTTCTTACGGGCTTTGGCTTCAGCTACCTTCTTAATAGGTCGAGCATTCAAAGCCTTCAATTTCTCTCTGAGTTGGTTCATGGCTTCTTTAGTCACTGGCAAATTGGGCTTGTTATGGTGCTTCTCATCATCCAAGAACCATTCGGGAAGACCATCTTTGTCTCTAAATGCTTCTTTTGAGAAACCTGAATCAATCAGGTCCTCAATTGTCTTTTCTTTATTAGCCAATTGACGGGCCATGGTAATAGCTTCAGGTGTCACTAAGCCATTTTCTATCATAATCATGAGTATATATATATATACATAAAAAATCAGTGTTTCTTTCTTTACCCATAGCCTTCTTCATAGCCTTGGAATTCTCATCTTCAGCACCATCCCAAATATCTTCTTTATCGGGCACAGCATCCTCGGTTGCTTGAATTTCAAAGTCACTGTCGTCGTCTTCTTCTTCACCGACATCTTCCTGGCTTCTCTTTCTCTTACGTGTTTGTTCTTTAATGAAGGCCTCATCATCACTTGACTCCTCTTTTTCTTCTTCCAAAAGTTCGTCAAGCGCAACATCTTGGAAAATATCTTGATCAAAGAACATAGAAGCAGATGTACTAAGTCCATTGGCTGTCTTTTTTGACATGGCAGTCTTTTCGCCAAGATCATTCATCAGTGAATTAGTTGTCTTCTTTTTAATTTCTTGTTTCTTTTTGGGAGCAGGCTTTTCTTCATCTTCTTCATCACTATCACTGTCACTATCACTGTCACTGTCACTATCGCTTTCTTCAGAATTAGAGTCAGAATCAAACGTTTTATCTCTTTCTTTCTTCTCATCAAAACCAGTCCATTCATCTTCTTCCTCGCGTGCTTGTTTCGCTCTGAACTTGGCGTCCTTTTCAGCTCTTCTTTGTTTGTATCGGTTATAAGCTTCGTCCATTTGATCTTCGAGATCACGTTCGTACTCTTCGTCAGAGTCCAAAGTTTCGTCGGCGTAATCCATTTCCTTAATACGACCACGAATATCTTTGTCTACATGAACATCTTCATCTTCATCGTCTAAATCATCAGCCATAGACATATCACCTGAATAAAGTTTTTCAAGTGATTCGTCTTTTTTGATCTTTCTAATATTAAACACTTCATCATCGCCCATACCCTTATCATCCAAGGCAATATCTGTAGGTACAATCATGTTTAATTGCATACGTTGAATCAATTTCATTTTTTTCTCGTTCGCCTTTCTCTTCTCTCGCTTTTTCTTGGCGGCTTCTTCCTTTGTCAAATTAGCCAATTCGGCTTCGAGCAATTCATCTTCATCCATGGGTTCTGCTTCAACCAAAGCCTCGTTCTTTTCTTGTTCTTTCTTATCCATCTTGTATTCCTCACGTAAAGCAGAACGCCATTTAAGCAATACCTTGAAATCACTTTTACCAAGTACCTTTAAATCTTCACAATTCACCTTGATTTCTTCTGTAGTGATGTCACGTTTCAATAACTCACGGGCTTCTTCTGAATCAAAAGTCAATTGATTATAAGAACCAAGAACTAGAATAGGATCTTGAGCACGGACAAACTCCATGACGTCAACTTTCTTGTGAAGGGTGTAGTTGCCATCTTCATAACCTTCTCTTTGTCTGCTCTTCTTTTCGGGCTTAAAAATATCTGTCAATTTCTTCTGTTCTTCAGCGCCAACATCAGAAAAGACAGCCTTGGGGTCCAAAATACGAGGATCAATACGCTTAGGAGCAATAAAATCACGGCACACAACGAAAATTTCAGCAGAGACATTACGGGAAGAAGGAGGCTTGGTGGCTTCGACTTTGCGGAAAAGTTGTTGGAACACCCAAAGCAATTTGTTGTAATCTTTGGATCGAAAGACCTTAGTGACAAAGGTACCGCCCTTAGTAAGGAATTCAGTAGCGAGTTTTAAAGAAACAAGTACAAGTTCTGATTGAGTGAAAGCATCGTGTAACCAAGCCCTACCAACGTTAGGAGCACCATCATGAAGAACACTACAAAAAAAAAAATATCAATAATAGATTCTTTTGGAAAAGTATATAAAGCTATTTACACATCGGCTTTCCATGTTTTCATTTCTTGACGAAGGTTTTGTCTGCATCTTTCAGTTGTAATATCGTCTTGAAAAGTAATAACACCGGGAATAGGTTTAATGGCAACAAGATCGACACCAATAACTAGACTGGATTGGGGCATATATTTTGTTGCAACCTGAAGCCTATAAAAAAGAGATTCAATTAATCAAGATCTTCTCAATTAAAATGGTCGAATCTTACCAACCACCAGGAGCTGCACAAAGATCGATCAACACTCTTGACTTTTCCAAAAAGTTGAATTTCTTGTTTAATTGGATCAATTTGAAAGCAGAACGAGCACGATAACCTTGTTCTTTAGCCAAGTGATAATACTTATCCAAACGACCTAAACAACTTGTTTATAAAACAGTGAAAACTTGATTTTTATTATTGTTTTACCTTTGGAGTTCTTTTTCTCTCTTGATTTACCCATGATCTATATGAATCTGAAAAAAGTAAAAAAAAAAAAAAAAAAAAAAAAAAAAAAAAAATATAAAAAAATTAAAGGACTTCCCCCTTTTGGTAGGCTGTCAAATTAGCCTGAAGAAAAAAAAAATAAAAACTAAGCCTTTTGTGACTCGATTTCTTTGTCATGCATTAATGAATTATGCTCAAAGGAACTATCGTATACGTACTATAAATTGCAAAAAAAAAAAAGGGAGGGAAGCAACAATCGCTAACAAGATACCAATGGAAGATTTGAGTTGCGCCTTGACTGATAAAAGAATCCTATAATTTTAAAAACGAATAAAGTGTTTATGCTGTAAATAAAAGGCTTTTTATTTTATAGAAGAACATTCTATAATGTATTATTATATAGTTTATCCGCTTTGACACAATAAAAGCATGTAAAGTCTCATCAATTGAGTTTACGCATATGTCATTGCCCACACCCTTCTTCAAACTCAGTGAACTCCTTGTTGTTGTACGATAAGCAATTAGGTCATAGTAGCATAAAAAAGAAGTTATACTTTTTAAATAATATATCATTATATAGGCGTCTTTCTATGCTTGATAATATCTATAGTTGCACACAAATATATACAATATATAAAAAAAAAAATCTGCATGAATTCTGTTGTTTATTTTTTTAAATGGGTTCCCGTTTATAGACCTTCCAAGGCATATTTCTCCTTTAATCTTCAAAACAAAGCAACTGTTATACCCTACGCTGTTTATAGAAGTCCCTCCCTCTTTTCATGCATGTTCCAGCTATGTCTAGAAGATTCATCCATTTTCTGGTAAAACAAGAAAAATCGGCTGACTTTGAAACTTCCATTTCGAGTTTCTTCCATAAAATTCGAGTAAAAGAGTGTTTTTGAAAAGCAGCATAAACATATAAAAGTCGACTCTTTTATTTTTTTCTCTTCTTCTTTTTCTTCAATTATTTTTATATTACAATGAGTGGAATGAATTTTACAGAAAAAGTCGAACAAGCTATTAGTAAAGCTCAAGGTTTAGCTCGTGAATTTGGCAATTCAACCATTATGCCTGCACATATTGCTTGCGCATTACTCGATGACACAGAAGGCACTCCTCTTTTCAAGTCCATTATTGAAAAGGCTGGTGCTGATCCACAGGCTGTCGAACGTGGTTACAAGAAACTCGTTGTCCATTTACCTGCTCAGGAACCTGCTCCAGCTGATATCAGTATCAGCTCTCAAACCAGCAAGTTGTTGCGTGCTGCAGAAAAGTTTATGAAGGACCAAAAAGATTCGTTCATCTCTATCGATCATATCATTTTGGCCCTTGCTGAAGACGAAGCTACCTTCAAACCCATGAAAGAAGCTGGTATCACAAAGAAAGCACTTCAAAATGCCGTGACTCAAGTCCGTGGTAATCGTCGTGTGGATTCAAAGAATGCCGAAGAAGTCTATGAAGCGCTTGCAAAGTATGCCATTGACCTCACTCAAATGGCTCAAACAGGTAAATTGGATCCCGTTATTGGTCGTGATGACGAAATTCGTCGTGTGATTCGTGTTTTGGCAAGACGTACAAAGAACAACCCTGTCTTGATTGGTGAACCTGGTGTTGGTAAGACAGCTATTGTGGAAGGTTTGGCTCGTCGTATCATTGAACGCGATGTCCCTCAATCCTTACAATGCAAGCTTTTCTCTCTTGATATGGGTGCTCTGATTGCTGGTGCTAAATATCGTGGTGAATTTGAAGAACGTCTCAAAGCTGTCCTCAAAGAAGTCAAGGAATCCGAGGAAGGTGTCATCTTATTTATTGATGAAATCCATACCGTCTTGGGTGCCGGTAAAGGCGAAGGCTCCATGGACGCTGCCAACTTGTTGAAACCTATGTTGGCTCGTGGTGAATTACGTTGTATTGGTGCCACTACTCTTTCCGAATACCGTGAAATCGAAAAAGATCCTGCTTTCGAACGTCGTTTCCAAAAGGTCGATGTAGGTGAACCTTCTGTGGCTGCTACCATCTCTATTCTCCGTGGTCTCAAGGAACGTTATGAAAACTATCATGGTGTCAAGATTACTGATTCTGCTTTGGTGTCTGCTGCTCAACTCTCGGATCGTTACATCACAACTCGTTTCTTACCTGATAAAGCAATCGATTTGATCGATGAAGCTGCTGCCAATACCCGTGTCCAACTAGACTCTAAACCTGAAGAAATTGATGTCCTCGAACGAAGAAGATTCCAACTGGAAATTGAAGCGAAGGCTCTTGGCAAAGAAAAGAACAATAAGGAATCCAAGGAACGTCTTCAAGCTGTCAATGAAGAAATGGCCAAGCTCGACGAAGAACTCAAGCCTTTAAAGCTCAAGTATGAATTAACAAAGGGTCGTCTTGATGAGATTCGTGATTTGAAGCAAAAGTTGGATGACCTCAAGTCTAAGGCAATTGAAGCAAAGAACCGCTATGACCTCGATACTGCTGCTGATATTGAATACTATGCTATCCCTGATGTTGAACAACGTATTGCTGAACTCCAAGCCGAAAAGAAACGCAAGGTGGATGAAGAATTGGCCAATGATACAGGCGACGGTAGCATTTTGTCAGAAGTGGTTCGTCCTGAACAAATCATGGAAGTTGTTTCTCGTTGGACTGGTATTCCCGTGCAAAACTTGGCAAAGAGCGAGCGTGAAAAGTTACTGAATATGGAGACTGAATTGGCGAAACATGTTGTGGGTCAAGATGCTGCTATCAAGGCTGTCTCAAATGCTATTCGTCTCTCCAAGGCCGGTCTTCAAGATCCCCATAAACCTTTGGCCTCATTCATGTTCTTGGGTCCTACTGGTGTTGGTAAGACCTTACTCTGTAAGACTATTGCTGAATTCTTGTTCAATGATGAACGTGCGTTGATCCGTATTGATATGAGTGAATTGATGGAACAACACAGTGTTGCCAAGTTGATTGGTGCTCCTCCTGGCTATGTTGGTCATGAAGAAGGTGGTCTCTTTGAAGCTGTCCGTCGCAAGCCTTACTCTGTTGTGTTACTTGATGAATTAGAAAAGGCTCACAGAGATGTTGCCAATGTCCTCTTACAAGTACTCGATGAAGGCTTTATCCATGATTCTAAAGGTCGTAAGATTGACTTCCGTAACACAATTATTGTGATGACTTCTAACTTGGGTGCTGGTCTCTTGGCTGACGAACATAAGGGTAATATGAACCTCTTGAAGGAGAAGATCTTAGAAGTGGTGCGTCAACACTTTAGTCCTGAATTTACCAACCGTATCGATGAATTGGTGATCTTTAACCGCCTTACACAATCCAATATTACTGGTATTGTTGATGTTCGTCTTCAAGAAATCCAAGAACGTATTTCTGATCGTCGTATTACTCTCGAGGTGTCTGAACAAGCTAAATTATGGCTCGGTGAACATGGCTATGAACCCATCTTTGGTGCTCGTCCTTTGAATCGTCTTATCCAACAACGTGTCTTGAATCCTTTAGCTAGATTGATTATTGATGGTGGTGTACGTAATGGTGAGATCGCAAAGGTTGATGTTAACAACGACGGAAATCTTGAAGTTATTCGTAATCATGAAAGTGAAGCCAATTACATCGAAGAAGAGCCCATGGATGAAGACGAAGACCTTGATATGGACTAAAGTCCTCTAATGTTTGTAAAAAAATCATCATCTATTTTCTTACTTTTTGTGCATAATACTTTACTTAATAAAAAAAAAGCATCATTATCATTTATACTCAATATGTTTGTTTACTTTTTGATTCTAATAATGAAGAAGGTTCTCTTTACTTGGTATTTAACAACCAATATAACAATTGACCGAAACCGGGAATACAATGACTCTGTCTAAAAAAAAAAAAAAAGTAATTGCTCACACTGTTTCAATTTTATTTTACAAGTAACAAGTATCATAATAATTACTGTTTGGAGCTATCTTAATAATAGAGGGTTTGTTTATTACTTTGATATACGTAACGCAATTACTTTTAGAAAGTAAACCCTTAACAACAGGTTGCACTTTAACAAAAAGGTAAATTTTCTTCCCCTTTTTTTTTTTGAGGAAGACATCCTTCCACGGCAATACTTTTTTAGGGAAACAACGACGATCTTTAGTCTAGCTTAATGTTACATAGAAAGAATGAAAAAGAGAAGGACCCGAATCCGAACAGTGATGTGTGTATTTATAGTTTGCAATCAAGTTTAATACTGATTCGCGTTTTTTTTTTTTTTTTTTTGCTGTTTCTTGTTAAAGTATTGTTTCAATTCAAAGGAAGTAGACGACGCGTTAGCAAGTAACCGAGACACTGTATTATTGTTTTTCTTTTTTGAAACAATAAACGGAGCCAACAAAATATTCTAAAAAAAGACTACTTTTAATTATACTAACAGTATTTGGTTTCGCGTGTGTTATTATAGGCTTTGTTCTTGGCAAAATAAAGAGTCTAGCAACCAAGCATAGTAATATCGGGGCATTTACAACCCCAATAAAGTAACCGTTGACATGAATTAGATATATGCAAGATTTAATTAAATGAATATGCACAACACTTTTCAGCAGGCAAACCACTTTAGCATTTTTAGAGAAAGCTCGTTTTCTACTTTAGGTAAAAAGAATATATTAAAGAGGATGAATGAGTTCTAGAAAAGATAGCAAATTTTTTATTAGTATTCACTTTTTTGGCTCGTGCTCTTCATTCATAGTATAAATGATCGCCGCTTCTCCGCTAAATGAACTAAATTTACATTATATCCTCTGACTTGAAAAAAATATAAATAGCTGATCCTTTCGTCTTTTTTTTTTTTTTTTTTTTTTTTTGGTATTCAATCATGGACATCAAAAGCTTATTAAACGAACAACCTGATTCTTCAGCATTTTCTATTTTAAAGAAACCCAAAAAGACATACACTTGTAATCATTATGACTGTGCAAAGAGTTTCAAAAGAAAATCCGATCTCATTCGGCATAAACGTATTCATACAGGCGAAAGGCCATACCAATGCAACTGGAGAAACTGTCAAAAGACCTTTATTCAACGTTCTGCCCTGACTGTACATTTAAGGACTCATACAGGTGAACGACCACATATTTGTGAACACGAAAACTGTCAGAAATCATTTGGCGATGTAAGTAGTTCATTCACTACTCGATATGTATGCATTAATTAAACATATCTTGTCATACATATAGTCTTCTTCTTTAGCTAGGCATAGAAAGACACACACAGGAAACCGTCCTTATTCATGCGATTTTTGCAGCAAATCATTCACTAGGAAAACAACATTGATTAGGCATAAAGAACATGTTCACAGAAACCATCGTTTATTGTAAGTACTTTTTTTTTTTTTTTTGCTAAATATGTCAAATAACTAAAACTCTATTTATTAGTACTCAAACACCCACTTTGTCTCCTATTAGTGTATTTTCGGATATTACCGACGAAGTTCCACCCTGCAAATCGCTCCATGATGAGTGTCCCGCAACCCCACCTACAAACTTCACTATGTACACAGAAGCAGTAGAAAAGCCTACCTATTTGCCACCTATGTACGTCTTTCCGTCTTATACAATCAGGAACCAAGTTCCTCTTTCCTATCATTCTTATTAAAAAAAGAATCATACCCCTCTCCCAATAAGATAGAGTTTTCTGTAAATAAATAAACATAAAGGTGCATATATGAAAATATGTTCATTAGGGAAATTCTTAACATAGTTTACAATTGGTCGTGCCCTTATCATTACATTTATCGTCACAGTAGGATAACGTAGTCAAAGTACATGAAAGTTCACTCTTGCATAAAAAGTGTGCACTTCTCAAACCTTATTTTGAGACTTGAAAAAGTGAGTGATTGTATCACGTCCGTGTATTAAGGGAATCTTTGTGTACTCATTTACTGAGAAAAAGAGCAAACTAGGGATAGCAGCTCACTGTACCTGATTTTTACAGTCAAGTGACTTAAAACAGGTAATCTCGTCATTTTCACTATCCCTATTAAAGCATGGGTAACTATGGTTACAATATATATGTATATACTCATGTGTCGATATTTATTTATTTTTTGTGATTATTAAAGGGTGTGTGTGTGTGTGTGTGTGTATTTAAAAGAAACTTTGTAAATGGGGGGGGGTTGGTATGTCTGATTTTTTTTTTTTTGTGTGAGTGTTTTTTTTTTTTAAGGGGGGGGGGGGGTTCTTTGTATCCATAATAGATATAATATATGTATATATTAATGATATTGATTATGTGAATTTATCGAAGAGATTTCCATTTCCTTAAATCAACGGCTTTCTTGGCAGTGAGACGACTACTTTCTGTAGCGAGACGAGCTTTACCATCGGCTTCAAAGACTCTCCAAAACTTCAAGTTTCCATCAGCAGCAGCAGTTGCCAACACTTGACCATCAGGGCTCATAACAGAATGCAAAATTCTTGAATCATGAGCAGGTATATCAATAATCTTATTTAAAGTAGGGTATCCCCAGACTGTGACTTGATTATGTGGATAACCATGTGTGGATACAATCTCTTTGTAATGATGTGACCAGTTGAGTGATGTCACTTGTGACCCAGCATAAATGGTATTGACGCGTAAACCAGTGGTAGTATTCCAAAAATGAATCTTTTTATCATCTCTACCACCACCAGTAGCAAGTAAATTATGATTCCAAGGGCACCAAGCTAAAGCCTAAATAAGAAAGAAATAAGTATATAAAAGTAAGAAAAAAAAAAAAAAAAGAAACCTACCTTGATAGCGCCAACATGGGATCTCTTTTGATAGATAGGTTCAGTGGATCTAGAGTCCCAAACGTTGACAGTATTATCATTGCCACCTGTAGCTAAAAGATCACCATCCCATCTATATTTGAGACCGCAAACATCATCTGTATGGCCATAGAGTTCTTTTACAATACTTTTGGCCATACGTACATCATGACTAAAGATACTGCCATCACGCGCACCTGAGGCAACGACGTGTTTATCCCAGCCCAAGACACCAATACGACAATCTTGACCCTTGAGAGAACGAAGATGGGCATTCTTTCGTGCGTCCCACAATTGGACTTCACCATTCGAAGTACCCACAGCAAGATAAGTACCGTCGGCGGCCCAGTTGACAGACGCGACTTTATCATCGAATTCATGATTGAGGGTGTGCACTGTACCATCATCGGCATTCCAGAGGTAAACCGATTTACCAAGACCAACAGCCACCACATTATTTTTTGACCAATCAAGAACATTCAAGTAATAATCGTCTTCCATGTAAGGCGCGTCTAAAATTTTTTCAGGCGTGAGTAAGATGTGTCGTTTTGCTTGAGGTGCCGCGTGTGTATTGAGTTTGATTTGAGGTGCGTTTTTACGAATATCAGGTGTACTGGAGGTAGGGGCAGCAGGTTTGAAGCTCAAAACACGTTTTGTGGGGTCAAGACCAATGGCTTGAGCTAAACGTATTTGATTGCTTTCAGAACCGCTATTGTTGATATCTGATTTATTCATCATTAATTGTGCAGAGGGCATGTCTGTGATACCTGGTGTAAGACGATCATACTATAAAAGGACATGAGGAATAATTTTAGTATTCATTTAATATAAAAGAGAGAGAATCTACTTACCACTTCAGTAGTCTCTGTTCTCTTTTGTTTAGATTTAAGAGGTGAATTCAACCATAATTCATTGGCTGTATCAAGTGATGAAATAGCTGAATGAGAGCGTTTTAAAGTAGGTCTGGGTCTTTCTGTAACAGAAGAAGAACCCTTAGTACAGGAGGCATCGATTTTGTTGGTAGAAGTGATAGTGTTGTTGACTTTTTTTGATTTCACGAAATCCAAGAAACGTGTTTGTTGTAATTGAGTTTTATTCAAAGTGGCATTATTTTTATCATTGAGGTTATCGTCACGAGTTGCTAATGGCGTTTTAGGGGTAGATGAAGGAGAGACGTTAAAGTACTTTCGAATGGGAGAAGCTGATCTTTTTCGTTCAGAACTGTTACTTTCTGAAGTATTTAAAGACATGACAAAAGTGAAAAATAATTTGCCAGCTTTTTCAAAAAAAAAAGAAAAAAAAATAAAGGGTAAAAAAAGAAAAAGAAAAAGAGAAAAAAGGGAATACAGGTGCACACTTTTTGTGTAAACAGAAAAAAAAAAAGAGGCTGCTTTTGTTGCCAATTTCGTGACGGTGGAAAAACACGCTTTTGCACAAAAATTTTTTTCTAAAGAATTTTTTTTTTTTTTTTTTTCAAGTAAAGATGAATCAGGTTTTCAATGAAGTTGGAGGATGTAATGAATTAGTAGGCCATGTATATAAAAAGTTAGAGTTAAGGTCTTTACGAAAAGTACATGGTTCAAAAGGTACAATACTTTTTGGTAAACCAGGTACAGGAAAGACAGCAATGGCCGTTAGTATTGCAAGTAAAGTAGTAAGAGCAAAATCATAGGACAAAAAAGTTCTCATATTTTTTTTTTTTTTTGCACAGAATATTCAAATATGCCTTACTTTGTATTAAACAGCCCAGATATATTTCAAACAGGTTTCTTGTTTTTAGTGAATTTAAGGAGAGCTTTTCTTTTTTTTTTTCTGATAACTTATATTAGAGGAAGGTGTCAGTGAGTCAAAACTACTCGAGTTTTTTGAGCAAGTAAAATCCAATGATTTTTCTATCCTGATTATCGATGAAATAGACTTGATATCTGGTACATGGTCAACCAAAAAGAGTGATTTAGATAGACGTATTGCTTCTATGCTTTTATCTTTAATTGATACAATGGACAATGCATACATCATTGGCTTGACAAGTCGCCTCCATGCAATTGACCCCTCCTTTGTAAGGTCTGGTCGATTGGATGATTTACAAGAACTTATTATAAAGCTACCAGAACAAAGATATGCAATACTTGATATTCTCACTAAAAGTAAACTCTACTCTCTTTTTCTTCTTGTCCTTTATTTATTTTATATTAGACCTTCCTTTCAGATCCTCGGATGAACGTGCAGATATACTGAGTCAAATCTCAAAGCTGACACATGGTTTTGTACCTAGTGATCTACAAAGCCTTTCCTCACAAGTGATTTTGCGCCATATAAAGCAATCCGAACAAGACTATTTACTATTGAATGATTTCAAGGAAGCATTAACTATTGTAAAACCATCCAACCTGAACGAATTTGCAACCAAGCCATCCAATATCTCTTTCTCAGACATTTACGGTTTAGACAAAGTAATTCAAGAGATTAAAACATCCGTCATACAACCATTTCATCATCCAGAACAATATATGACACTAGGCATTGATCCACCCAAGGGTATTTTAATTCATGGACCTACTGGTGTAGGGAAAACGATGCTTTGTTCAGCTCTGGCAGTAGAGGCAGGCGTCAATTTCATGCTGGTAGAAAGCTCACAAATTCGATCCAAGATTGTGGGTGAATCAGAAAAGGGAATCGCTAAATTGTTTGCACAAGCAAGAGCCAATTCACCTTGTATTTTATTCATTGATCAAATAGATATGCTCCTACCTAAAAGAGGAACAAGTCAATCTTCTGAAAATACAAGTGATAGAATAGTCACTGGATTTCTAACAGGTACTTCTTTTTCAATTGACAGTTTTAAATGATGTTAATCATCTTTATTTTTTTCTAGAAATGGACGGTTTATTGACAAAGAGTAAAAGCAAATCTGCTCATATCGATTTATTAGTGGTTGCAGGTAAGACAAAAAGAACGCTCTGTGATGAGAAGCTCAACCACTATTTCTAGCTACAAATCGAATCGAGGCGATAGATCCTGCTGTGTTAAGACCTGGTCGTTTTGACGAACATGTCTATATACCTCTACCAGATGAAAAGGTAAACAAAAAAGCACTTTTTCTGCTATGTATGCTTACAAATGTAAATAGCAACGACGGGAAATCATTCAGGGAATCAGCTCAAAAATGCCAATTGACCTAAGCCAAGATGAATTACAAGTAATTGTCGAGAAAACGTTCAATTGGTCAGGTAAAGCATATCCGCTTTGGCTTTGAAAGGAATCACTTTTTTAAAATTTTGAAAATTTAGGCGCACAATTAGATAATTTATTTAGAGAGGCTGCTATGGCAAGCTTAAGAGAAAGTGTACATAATACAAAGGTAAAAAAAAAGAAAAACACTATGCTATACATGTAATAACCATTGCCTTGAATAGATCAACTTTTCACACATATTAGCATCTTTTTAAATTCAATAAATACTACTACTTTTTTTTTTTTTATTATGCTGATTTCTTTTTTGAATCTAAGAATAATGTGGGTGAGAGCTTCTCATTGACTGTAGGTGAATTACTTTCTTGTGTTTTCTTTGCTGCTTTTTTTTGCATTTTCCCAATATACGCTTCAATACCAATAGCTAACCAGAAAATCAGTAAAAAAAAAAAAAAAAAAAATAAATTATTCACTATTCATTAAGCTTTACCAATAAAAACAAGAGCAACTCCTGACCATTGACCCAGATTGAGGGTGTGATTGAACCAAAAAACACTCAAAAGCATAGTAAACAACTTACGAGTTACGGTCACTGTCACCAATCGAAGACTACCGAAATGTTGAAGGGTATAAAAGATAAAACACTGTCCAACAGCACCACAGAATCCAAACAATAAAATATCGCGAATGACAGCCGGATGCTCCTGACAAAAACTCAATGCCTGTTGCAGTTCATGATTATAGGGGTTCAATATCAAATAAACAGCTGATAAGATTGACCCAAAAGCATTCATATAAAACATCATATGCTGTCCACTCACCAAATGATGAAACTTGGCAAAAATCTGATCTTGTGTGGCATTAGTTAACCCATCAATGCATAAATTCATTGTCAACAAAAACAGTCCCCATAAAGAGCTGTTGCTAGGTCCACTGCTGGCCTTCTTGGAGGGTTGATAAAGCATAAACAAAGAAACACCAAGCGTCACTAAGGCAACGCAGATATATTTGTGGAGCGCAAATCGACGGCGATAGACAAGTACGTTCATGATCAACACAGGTACTAGTTTACATGATTTACCCAAGATCATCGTAGGGTAGTCAATATGCTTTAAAGCAGCGTAACCAAAAGGCGAGCCTGATACGTTAAAGATAGCGACTTGAATGTATTTGAGATATAAGCTTTTAGGCGTTTCTTTTAAATTCAAGTGTCGTTTACTGGCCTTGAGATAAATGAAAGCAACAAGAGCTGCAATCATGGATTGAATCAAGTTGAGAAAGATAAAAAACTTGAATTTTTTGGGATGTTGTGCATCGCCATAAGGTGTTGTACTGACTCTTTCTTGAACAACTCCCCATGTAAGAAAACATGTATAGATGCCAATCACACAAAGTGCAAAACGTAGCATTTCAAACTGTGTAATAAAAAGACAGAAATTTAATTATTTATTTTTATGGTATTTAGTTTGAGAGGTGTAGATCTTTCATTGGCTGGATTTTTATAGTAATTTTTGACAGGCAAAAAAACTTGAAAGAAATACTCTTTTTTTTTATTGTTGTAGTGATCTTTAAATGTACTATATATTGAGTAAGCGAGAGAAAAAAAAAAAAAAAAAGAATATGTGAGAGAAAAAGAGAGTGTAGTTATGATATAAGTGTGTTTTTATTTAAACAGAATCTATTTATGAAAAAAAGGGTTAATATCCTATTTTAAATTTGACATTTTATCTTACCAGTGATCAACTTGTTCAACTTGGCGAGCTTAGAAGAAACAGTCAAATCAATGCTCTTTTCACCAATTTCAACCATAATACCACCGAGAACATCAGGCTTGACCTTGTTAGAGACAAGAAGCTTCTTACCTTCAGCAAGGCTGGACTTTTGAAGAGAATCAACAATCTTATTCAAAGTAGCCTTATCCAAAGCCTATACACTACAATTAATCCTCTGGATCAACATCATTCTCATTTTTATCTTACCTTGGCAGAGGTGACAACAAGAGGCAATTCATTACGGTGAGCACTCATCAATTGAGCAAAGGCTTCAGTAACCTTGCTGGTTTGATCCAAACGACCATTTTCAGCCAAAGTATCGAAAAAGTTTTCAGTGATTTGGCTAGGCTTACCGCCCTTCTTCAAGACGGCAAGAATGCCTTCCATCTTCTTGTTGCGGTTAATAGTGGGGTTTTCCAAGAAACCCTTGAGAGCAGCGTCCTTTTCGACAGCTTGGGTGAGGGTCTTGAGATCCTTTTCAACAGCGTCAAGGGCGTTTTGACGAGCAGCAGCGGTATAAAGAGCGGTGGCATAACGACCGTCAAGACCGAAAAGAGTAATAGGAGCCTGTAAACTATCTTTTAATCTCGTGTTGACCTAAAAAAAAAAAATCTCTATGGTGTTTACCTTAACAGAGGTGGGAGCAGCAGCGTAACCACGAGCAAGCTATTTAAATTTAAAAATGTTGAGTTCACTGATGTATACAAAAAAAAAAAGTGGAATTAAACAATTCTAATGTGTGTGCATGTTTTCGATTGTTGTTTAATTCTACTTTATTGATGTACTTGAAATCAGGAGGCTTAATTTACCTTGGGGACAGAAGTAGTCAAACGGGTGAATCTAGAAGCCATTTTAACTCTTTGATATAATTATACACAAAAAAAGAAGAAACAAGAACTTTGGCTTTTTTGTATGGTTTTCAACAGCCCCCTCCCCCACAGTTTAAACCTCAGGGCCAGTCCCCCCACTAATAATATTCAATAAAAAAAAAAAAAAAGGAAAATGAAAATTGATGACGTATATCACGGCCGATTACTTTGATTGGCTTCAAGTGTCAATATCAGGCACTGATTTAAAGGAATACTATTAAATTACTCATAATCCTTTGAATGAAAGTATATTATCTACTTTATTGAAAACTGAACGATAGAACAACATCCCTCAATAAAACACTTTACAAGCCATACCAAAGGAGAGAGATGTTTTCCCAGGAAACCTATCTATAAAGGCTTTGACTCTAGTGATAACAGATGAGTCGAGTATGTGAACCTGAACCCAAGTCCATAAATTACCGTATGATATCTAGATGTGCTGGAATAACAGTCCGTTAACTACGCAAGTCTGCTATACGCGTTCCCTCTCCCTTCCCCCTTTTTTTTTGATATCTTCTCAGGATATTGAGCATACCTAAGGTAATTGCCCTAGCAGTGGTAAAGAAGTCAAAGATAATGACAGCATCACAAAATAACTTTTAAGGACATCTCATCTATAGCAATTTTCAAAGAATTTCTTTGTAAGGTGATAAGTTGATAAAAACTACAATAAAAAAAAAAGAGTAAGCAAAGGTGTATGACTAAAAAACATTTATGTTACAAAGAAAGGAATAAAAGAAAGAAAGAAAAATAAAGAAATTAGAGTTGACCGTTATTCTTATGAAAGAAAGAAGGTGGTCCTTTGGCGATGAAATCTCTTAAAATGTGTCGAAGGTATGTTTTGTAAATGGTTGTGACATTAGGTGGTGATCGAGTAAATAGAGTACCATTTTGTTCAGAATCTAGTAATCTTTGTTGATAGGAATCGTATTGTCTAAAAAACTCTTGATGTACTTGCTGCAGTGTGTCTTTTACAACGGGGAATAATGATACAGACCACACTGGTGAATTGATTTGATTGCCAACTTCAACAATATTATCGTGCTGCTCTTCTGGCCACATTCGCGTCTCATCGTCCAATATTAATGGTAGTGAATAACTTGCACCAAGTGACTTGTCTTTCATTGCACAAAAGCTAAACAAAGCTAATAGATCTTTAGGTGGTCTGCTTGGATCAATTGATCTTTTGATATAATCGTGCTCACTACGAGCAGAGTAGAGGATGCCTTTGATCCATTGTCGTTGAGGGTCTAACACATTGACGACATTGTCGACATAGTTCTGGTCACTATATATATATATATAAATCAGTGCCTTGCTCATGTGTTGCTTTATGCTTTTTCACTTACCCCAGTGAACAGACTGAAATCTCGAATAAATTATGAGCCCATTCTAAAAATTCATGGACTTTTTCTGTGAGTACGACTCTTCGGCCGTCTTTTAATACGGCTACACGATCTCTACATTTGTGTATGTCGGCTTCTTTTACAAATCTGTCGCTTCCTTCACCAATTAAGCGAACCAAGGTATCATCTAAATCTAAAACTAAAGGTAGTTTGCGGTACTTTATCAATTCAGTTACTGATTCTTTGACGAATCCAATAATATCAGATTGCCTAAGCAAATAACCAAATAAATACCTAACAAAGGATTTAATTTCTCGGTCTTCTTTCTCTCTCTACAAACTTACTGTTTATCTCTGGTTGGTTTCAAATGTAACTCGTAGGATTCACCTTCAGCTGTGCGCATCAAGAAATAGGCGCTTTTTCTTAATCCGCACACGTCTTCAAACCAAGGATGTTCAGGATATGCAAACACAAAGTTATATGGTATATTTTTCTTTGCTATCATCACAAAGAAACCGCGAGGAACATCACCTTGAATCTCAAATGAATCTTCTAATAGTACTTTAGGATCGTCACCGCGTACAATAATTTCGTGAGTCTTCAATTCGACTTCCATATTAATATCTTCTGTCTTGGCGTTACTATTACTTAATTTTGCACGTTTTGCAGCACGGAAACTTAAAGGGTGATCTTTCATTGCCAATTTAAGAGATAATTTTGGGATCCAGCGAGTAGAATTACCAGCGACAGAGGGGCTCAAACAAGGAAAAGATGGGATGGGTTTATTGGGTAAAGCTAAAGAATAAAGGTTACTATTGAAAACAAAATAAGTTAAAACAAACGACCTACCATTCGATGTGGGTGATTTTAATTCTTCAGACTTGGGTTTAAAGGGTGAAGATAATAAGCCATTTTGAATTGATTTCACTGTAGAAGATGGGGGAGGCGTCGGCGTTAAATGGAATTCTGAAGCATTATCTTTTGCAATAAGGTAATGCAAAGATGTGCTTAGTTGGTATACTGTCTATAATAATGTTTTTTTTTTTTTAACAAAAAGGCGCTCCTTAATTTTTTGTGTTACTTACAGATTTTTCTCTCGATTTGTGATTCTTCTTGTCAGCAATAGGGTCAGAATCATTCAACATACTTGATAAATCCATTTTCTGTGTGCTACTATAATATGCAGGGTGTGTATCTGGTGTGCGTATAGGATTTTAAAAAAATTGAATTTCGGGGCTTCAATTGGTAAAATGTCTCAAAAAAAATTTTTTTTTCACAATTTTATTTTATGAAAAGCTGGAAAAAGAATGGTATAAATTTAAATGTGCACAATCCGCTTTTTATATGAAGGATCGGTCCTTTAACTAACTTCAGCCAATCATAGATGTCCTTTTTTTTTTTTTTTTTTTAACAAAACTTAATTTTAAAAAAAACGAACTCTTGAGGTGGGTTGTTTAAAAAGTGGAAATGGTATTTAAATTTCCATCAAAAACAAAGAAACGCTGGCCATGAAATAAAAATCACTAGACAGCATACCTTCATTATCAGTTGAAGAAGTACTCATTACCGTCCAAGTAAGTTTTATAGAAAATAGCTTTAACAATTCTAAAAGAAAAAAAGGTCCATGAAGAGACAATCATTCAAGAAGCATTGTGAATTGAGTCATTAAAAGAGACCAGTAAAATAAGCACTACAATAAGGAGTATGAGGACAACAAGCAATTACTGGGCAATCACGTATAGCTTTTCTTGGTTGCAGTTGTTAGTATCTAGCCTGAGATATAAAAAAAGAACAGGGGAAACACTGTCACAGGAATTATTATCTACAAAGTATACATTTCTTCAAAAAAGAAGGCCAATATTTGATAAACCAAATATGCATATTGTTCCTTTGGCAAACTATTTTTACTTACATGATAATTTCGAAACAGCTGATATTCTCCCTAAATCGCCCTTTTCTCTTATTGTTTATTTGTGTACAGGTATCTCATTTTCCCAGCGTTGAACAAAAAAAAAAAAAAGCAAATTATGTAAACATATTGCCTTGACCAACAAGGAGAAATGACTGTTTAGAATAGAAAGGCATACCATATAGCCACAGTGTGAAGGGAATAATGTATTTTTTTCGAGTAACAAGCACACAGGATCCTACAAGGTTTCTTAATTTTGGCCAGTTCTTTTCTTTTTAGTCTTGTAGGGGTAAATACTATCAAGTTAATGTACTACTAATTAAACAAGCAATAACTAGATCAGTCTATAAGGAAAGGGGAAACGTTTAGAGTAACAAGCATAATTTTGACTCATATCTTAAGAAGTAGACCACAGTTCAAATGTTAGTAAAGAAGACGTCGCTGCTATCTAAGCAGTAGTAGTCCTTGCTTCATTATTGCAAGAAAGCACTTACGTGATAGTAGCTTTCATATACAAGCCACTTTAACACCCTTTTACTACTGACAGGATGAAACAAATTAATTATAAAGAGTTGAGGTGAATGAATGAACAAAGCTGTTAGTAAAAAGAGAGTCAAATCAGAGAGGTTATGAAAGTAAATGATAAAATAAAGATATAATATACAAATGGAGCACTTGCAGTGAATGCCTTACTACTTCCACAAGCCTTCACCTTTTTTAAAATTTCTAAATACCTAGCCTGAAGCTTACTTTAAAGGCCAAATAACTCAAGATCTCTTTCGTAACAAGTTTATAGATTTTACATAGGCCATAGTTAAGTATGGAGATCAATACTGGAAAACGTGGAAACCTAATTTTCAGTACTTTAATAGACATATTTGCAAACTACATCTGCAAAGATAATGGAATAATATAATATAAGCATATATTATTCGAGATAGCATTGCCTTTTTTTATTCTACCAAGAAGGATGCCATGGAAGAAAACCGGAAAATGCATAATTTGATGTGCACAAGTTATTATTATTGCAAGAAACAGTATTTGGATGATAAGAAGACACGTTGCACTTCAATCAAGTAGGCTTGTTCTTAGGAAACCTTTACTGAATGTGATACTTTCTGTAATGTTTGCCAGGAAGATTTAGATGAAATAAGCAAATACTTGCTCGGTATTGCCGACAGCAAATACCCATCTCGAGCTTACAATGTAATTACTTTTGAAACGCTATTGATGCAAAATGTTGCATTCGGTGCTTCCATCCAGGGGCTGAAGTAGTTTTTACACCTCTTATTCATTTGAATAGCCGTATGAATCAAGAGGTCTCATAAGAAATCATGGTGCAATGTGTGTGTATGGCTCCTGGTCGACACTATATTCGACGATGTTCTCGAAAAAAGGAATTAAAGCTACCAAAAACTTTGAGCAAAAGACAATCATACAGACTTATTGTTTACAAGCTCTTTTATATATAATGGACTATCCCTGACGCTTTTATCTGCTGATACGGTATATCAATTTATATCGTCATTCACTTAAACGATTACCATAAAACTAGTGATGTGCCTTTTTTTTTTTTTTTGATTGTACATTGTCCTTGTTGGTGCTTGGTATGACAGATTAATCAGCCTATTATTAAATTAACATTTGATCGTTGAAAAAAGGCTTTCATAAGAAACATTGATTTTTCTATGCTCTAAACAGCGTTTAGATTTTATTTTATCGGACAAGAAACTATCTATAATATGATTCTTGCTGATCGATATTTTTCTATTATGAAATTTACACAAATTCCTTTAAATCACAAGTAATCCCCTCACTTGTAAAAAGGTATCAGCGTTGGACAATAATCTCTGCTTTCGACCTAGTTCACATATTATCGAAAACAATTGACAAGCAAGTGAACCCGACTTCAAAGAAATGAACTTCCAATATGACATGGACTTTTTTCTAAGAGTATTTACAGGTATTTAAGACAGTTGCACAATGAAGTATACAATAGATTTTAAGGATGTAGTTACATTTTACAGTAGTACAAATACAGTGCTTACGGTCCCAAATGGCGGATTCGAAAAATCAATCGGCGGATTCTGAAAATCCAATGAGCGTAAAATAAAAATCAATGAGCGTATAAAAAATTATCCAATCAGCGGCTCCCAAAATCTCAATGAGCGTATATAAAATTTCCAAATAGCGTATTTTCCATATTCAAATAGCAGCATTTGGAAAAGCTTTCAATGTGTCAATATTTTCATTTTATTCAGCTAATTAAAGTGGTTGCTTATTTCTACACTTTTCAAAAGCATCAACAGAATGCCCTACTGATTTTTCTATTATCTCCCGAGGGACATCGTTGCAGGCATCACGGATTCTTGTAAACAAGTCTTCTTTATCACTGAACTTGCTACGCTTGACTCTATTTTTGACCAATGACCAAAATTGCACAATAGGATTTAGTTCAGGTGAGTAAGGAGGGAGATACACGCATCGGTAACCTCTGCTGGTGATAAGAGTATCAATTTCCTCATTGTTGTGGATAGGTGCATTATCCATTACAAGGTAAAATCCTTTTAGCTCAGGGTACTTGTCTAACTGATCAAGTGTCCCTTTCAAGAAATTAAGGTAATGCCCAGTAGTTGTGCCTTTCTTTCCTGCTTTTTTGGCCCCGGCAGTCTTTCTTTTGCGGCCACCAGCCACTTTGATTCGTTTGTTCATTTGAGGAACTCGTACGTCGATGTTGACGACCCCAACGGTGGCTATTGCCCCCAA
>JNEK01002718.1:0-64805 GCA_000697295.1 Mucor indicus B7402
GTCTGCCGACTTGCTTATGTTTCTTTGTTCTATGACTATGTCAATAAATAGGGTTCATTGTCTCAAGACCAGCTAGATATATTATACAAAGGATGCATTTAATGCTCAGTAAAGATTCAACAGAAATCTACGTGTAATGAACGGATGCATTTAGCAAAACCGCAATTTTTTGAAAAAGTACGTGAAAATAGTACGTGTACCAAGAATTAGCCTACTAATATCTTCCTCCATTGTTAAAAAAAATAAAACACGACACCGACACCAAAACAAAATAAATGACGGCACCGACATCGACACAGACACCAACATCGACACCGTTAAGATTGTCATACACCAATTAAAAAAAATACAGGTCCTAATCCCTCAGAACGCTCCTATAGCTCTAACCCTAAATTCCTAGTCTCTATTATGGCTCGGATCCTTGTGAAATTTCTTTATTTCAAAAGGACAAAATTTCTAGACATACAGGGACAATTATTTTTGGCTTAATGCCATTAATTTTTTGGAAAGCGACATTTATTTTTTGGTTATGGACGCTTGATTTTCTCAAAGTGACAAAATTTACCGTTCTCACTGTACTATTATTATCAAAGTTGAAATTTTACATATACTGATGCACTGGAAAGCTTGTAGAACAATTGCATGTAGTATTCAGTGAGTTTTATGCTACTAACATTTATGGCTTTTATTTTTTTTTTTTTTTTTTTTTTTTAGTACTACTCTCTAGAGCCAGACAAGAAAAGCGTGTTTTACTATAACAGGGTCACCGTATAGTTGCTTTTATTTAATGCTATGTATACTTGGATACTATCTCTTTATTGATCCCACAACTACCTTAAAAATTGAGACGACCATTAATAAAATAGGCTTCGATGATTGGAGTATTTATGAAATCATAAAGATTCCAATATAAAGAAATAAATAAATCAGTGCGAGCTGGAGATATTGATAATATATAGGGTGTAGATACTGCTAAAAAAACAAATGATTCATACTGTCTTAATTCCAGTTGAAGTTAAGAGTTACAATTAATTTTATGAGATACCATTAAGAGCTTGTCGCAATGTGATACTATACGCACTGACATTTGCTATTACTGTATTCTAATATGTCTAATGCATCAATGTGGAGCTCCAAATTGTCTTGTTATAACGCAAGGGTTTGTCACAGTCAAAGAAAAACAAGCCCTCAGATCGGCGTGCACGAGACCTGTATATAATAATTGCTATACATCAAGAGTATAAAGATTGTGGTTCTCATTAGTCTCTTCTTTTCGAAAGAATTGATGATATCAAATTAACTTTAGAAAACAATACAAGGACCTTTGGGAGTCATACCCTGTCATTGAAAACGAAGTAATTAGCTGTCAGCGATAAAAGATTAGGACTTTTATTTATGAATATCTTTAAGAAAACGTAGAATTATGCATTTTATCACCAAAAATATGTCTACATGGAAACATTTTCATAAAACAACTGAACAGATTTATTTTTTGTTAAATTTTATGTTTTATCGATATAGATGGAAGGTACAAGACAATTAAACTCATGGTATGAAATATATTATGCTTATTACGACACAGTTGTGATTAAAGCCTCAACTGTGACCTCTCGCTTCTATGATCTCGGTTATTACTTTAATCTTTATAATGTCTATAATATGGTTATAGTATTGCACATAGGCCATGACTCACAAAATGTGCTAAAGTACGATATAAAAATCTTATTTCTATCAATCTTCCTACTAGTTATAGCAATTCATAACCGAAAGACCCATTATTTTAATCATGCTTTCAGTAAAAGCAGCATTTTATCGCTCTATGAATTATCTAGTTTTATAATTTACTTGAGCTTTTTGAATAAGTTTCTTCTTGCTAGATCGGCATGTCGTAAACCAACCTTTAATAAGCTAAAAGTTTACATGCCTTTATTGCAAGAGTTCTGTATTGTAAAATCCTCTAGTTTATATTAAACAAGTACTGAAGATTTTTTTTTTTTGAGCCGTCATGGTTTAGCAAAGTTATAGTTATTATTTGCAGGAATCTATGTAATAAGGCTCTCTACTTTCAACGACATGATGTGTGCACATTTTTTTTTTTTGTGAAGATACGATGCGCACAAAAAAAACTCAGGGGTAAAATATAATTCAAGCCCCGTCCCAAAAATTAGAAAATAAAAATGATCCTGTCCGGGTTCGAACCGGAGGCCTTTTCCGTGTAAAGGAAATGTGATAACCAACTACACCACAGAACCATTTATGGTTGCTGTGTGCTAATTTTGGTTTTGGGCCGCTTCTTGAACTGAGTTTTTTTTCAAAAATCTATTTTGGCAAAGAATGGTATTTGAAGTCGTTGTCAGATGCAAGATGGATGGTTGAAGTAAAGGAAGATGTACATTCTCATTTTTGTTCTGGCTCTGTAACGTGGATTTTGGGCAAGTTATACGAATTATTATTTTGGCCAATAGTAATCGCTCTAGAAGGTTGCTCACGTGTTATGAAAGTCAAGTGCATGTATTTGTCAAGTAATAGTTATGAAGCTCATCAAGTAACTAGTTTGGTTCAAGTCTCTTATGATTTTAGCAACGCTTTCCCTTTTGGCTATTGGTTTCGGTGTTTATTTTATTATTTCATTTTACTTTGTCACTTTGCTCATTTCAATCTCGAATTGTGTAAATTACATTTTATTTTATTTTTATTTTTCTTCTCTGTGTATATTGGCAACGATATATTACAGTTGTTATTTTACTTTACCTTATTCTTTCTTCTGCCGGTTAAACTTGTAGTTTGCGGTTATTTTATTTTTAGTTACTTTATTTTTCTGACGTTCCCTGAATCTGGAATTCGGTCTCCACCTTATTGTTCTGCTTTTGAATTTATTTTGGTTCTGTCAACTATTTATCCGTTTGAATTGTCTACCTGGGTACCTCTTAGTTTGAATATAATGGAAATACGTTTATGGTCAATTCTCGGTGTTTGTTAGTGCGTTTTGATGGGTAAACTATTTGGTGTCTGGAAAAGAACGATTAATTTTTAGAAATGGTGTTAAGATGTCAAACTATAAATTAGAATTGAAAGGAGAACTTTTAATAAAAAGGAAATTTTTATCTTACTTTTAATAATAATCGCCTCTGGTTATTAATTTCTGGTTACTGTTAGCTATCTATTGTTTCTGGTTACTACTCTTTCTATTGTCTACTAGAAGCTTACAATCCTAAAGATCTACTTACTTAAGTTCGATATAATTACTGAATAGTCTCCTACAGTCTTCTATTCTTAAAGTATTTGTATCATTGTTGTTTTTACTTACTCTCGAACAAGGTAAACATAACAGAACTTAAGGACTATTATCATGGTAACGAAATTTTTAAGTAACATATATTGCTTGTTTACCAAATTACAGTCACAACGCAGTCACAATCCTTTTTACAGCATCTGATTGGCTACAATTTCTCAATCTTCGAAATTGAGAAAAATTTTGTGAAAATTTCGGCACATTTCGCATTTCACAAAAGCTGCATTTTGCAAACTCTCATTTTTTATGCGCTTTGATTGGCTCAGAATTCTCTGTTTTTTTCAATATGAGGAGAAATTTGCAAGTATTGTTGCGCATTCGGCATTCCCTAAGATGCAGTTTGCATTATTTTATTTAATAGCATTTTTTTGGATTAAATAAAATAATTCTGCAGTTCATTGATCTGAATCCCACCACCACTATTTATTTAGTCACTAGGTTATCAATTGTGTGATGGTAGCAGTTTTTAATCACATTATTTCAAGTTACAGATTTCTCGAAAATGTTACCTGATTTAGGGAAGAAGCAGAACAAAGAAAAGAGTTTGTAGAATGCATAACTATACCCATTTGATATTCCCATTGTTTTTTTTTTTTTTTCAAAGGAAAACCTCATGATTTAGAATGTTCAGTCTTCATAACTTCCATTTTTTTTTTTCTATTTTCGTTACTTGGTATATAGCAGAGTGAATGTCATATGAATAGAGTCAAGCTGAGAAAATTATTATAGCGATCTATGGAAAAGAACCACAATGCTGTACAACAATCTAAAATAAAACCATAATTGTTTTTTTTTTTTTTTTTTCAATTATTATCATTTCGTTCCTTTATTATGAAAACTTTCTCTGTTGAAGTAGGTCCTGAACAACCTAATGGTGGGCGTATTAGAAGATCTTATTTATCACCTAAAGAATTAAGTCAAGTCCCTGATCCTAACGTAAAGACACTTTATGAGGTTCTTAAGAGGAGCGCCACAAAATACCCTGATAGAAGAGGATTTGGATTCCGTAAAGTGGAAGATATAATTGAAGAAGAAAAACAAGTGACAAAAATAGTCAACGGCGAAGAACAAACAGAAACAAAGACATGGAAATATTTCCAACTTTCCGGGTATCATTATTTGACGTATAAACAAGCTTCTCGTTTGACGCATGATGTGGGCGCTGGTCTCCTTCATCTTGGACTTAAGGAAAAATCCAAAATTGAAATATTCTCTCCTACAAAGTAGAGTACCTCATTTATAAAATGCAAAACAATCTTAATTCATTATGTGTATATATAGTATGTATTGGCTCTTGACTGCACACAGCTGTTTTACACAAAATATGTCGATTGTAACAGCTTATGATACTTTGGGTGAAGATGGGTTGCTTCACTCTATGAATGAAACTGAAGTAGAAGCCATTTATACTGTCAGCGAGCTACTGCCTACTGTTAAAAATGTCGCAAGCAAATGTCCTTCACTTAAATATATTATCTACAGCGGCGAAACGACAGAAGATTTGGTTAATTTTAAAAAATCCGTAGCCCAAAAGGTCATTTCTTTGGATGAATTAGCCAAGCTTGGTAGAAACAACCCTAAAGAACCCAAAGTCCCAGAACCTGAAGATATTTGCTGTATTATGTATACTTCTGGTAGTACTGGTAATCCAAAAGGTGTTATTTTAACACACAAGAATATCGTTGCAGCTGGTATAAATTGACATAACACTACTCTTCTTATGTACTCAACTTGTTTATAATAGTGGCTGCTTGTAACTTATTGCTGGGTCATTTAGTTACTGATCGCGATAGTATGATGGCCTATCTTCCATTAGCTCACGTTTTGGAATTCGCCGTAGAAAACATCTGCATTTTTTGGGGTGTCACGTAAAATCGATACAAATTTTTTCTACCCCTTTTTTACTGAAATTTGTACATTAGACTTGGTTATGCGTCTGTGCGCACTTTAACTGATACTTCTGTTCGTAATTGCAAAGGAGATATTAAAGAATTCAGACCAACTCTCATGACAGGTGTACCTCAAGTGTGGGAATCCATTCGTAAAGGCATATTAGCTAAGGTTGGAGAGACATCACCTAGTGCACAAAAAATTTTCAAAAAAGCACTCGTTACAAAAGCATGGCTTTTGGAAAGGCATTTACCAACTGGGTTTGTAGATAAAGTTGTATTCAGCAAGATCAAAGATCAGGTAGGTGGTCGTCTTCGATTTGCACTATCAGGTGGTGCCCCTGTCTCTATTGAAACACAAAAATTTTTGTCAGTTGCACTTTGTCCAATTCTTGGTGGTTTTGGTAATGTTCAATTGAAACGTTACGAGAAATAGAATACTAAGTGTTTTTTTATTATTATAGGCATGACTGAAAGTAAGAAAAAAAAAAAAAAAAAACGTATTTTTTCAAAAGAGTTTAACAATTACTTTTTTGTATTATTTTTAATATAAGGTTGTGGGTAGAGTATATATATATATATATAGTGCTACACAAAATGTAACAAGTCCTCACTTTCCAATTAGTATGTGTAATGTGATGTCACCTGAACAATTTGCGTACGGAGAAGTTGGTGCTCCTGTCCCATGTTGTGAAATTAAACTTGTTGACGTTCCCGAAGCCAATTATTTCTCTAAGAATACACCCAAACCACAGGGCGAAGTATGGGTACGCGGCCCTTCTATCACTCAAGGTTATTGGAAACAAGACCAAATCACAAAGGAAACCATCACTGAAGATAATTGGTTGCAGACGGGTGATATCGCTGAATGGAACGAAAATGGCACACTTACCATTATTGACCGAAAGAAGAACTTGGTCAAACTAAGCAATGGAGAATATATTGCCCTCGAAAAACTCGAATCGATCTACAAGAGTTGTGTTCATATCACAAACATTTGTGTCTTTGCCGATTCATTGTTTTGCAAACCTGTAGCAGTTGCTGTTGTAACTGAGCCTATGATTCGAAAATTGGCAAGTTTTGACCCGAGTATTCCTGATAATGCTGATTTTGAGGTGTTATGCAAGAATGAAAATATTCGAAAACAAGTTCTCAAGTCATTGCTAGCTACAGCCAAGGAAGGTGGATTAAAGGGTTCTGAACTTTTATTTGATGTTCACTTGTGCCATGAGGAGTGGACTACTGAATCTGTAATAAGCCTTTATTATATTATTCTAGAAAAAAAAAAAAATGACAAATTATTCTTAGGGTTTATTAACGGCTGCTCAAAAACTCAAGCGCCCTGAATTCAACAAGGCATTTAAAGAGGAGTTTGCCGCCATGTAATGAAGCAAAGTTTTGTAGTGTATTAGCTCATTATTAACATTTTATCATAGGAATGCTAAACAAAAAGCCTAATCCCTCCCCTCCTATATTTAGTGTTTATAATTCAATTCATTAATATAGCGCATTGTTTTGCTGAGGAGTTATGCGTATTATCTTTTTTTTTTTTATAAGCTGTAGAAAGCTTTCTTTCATGTTGTAACTGTTTAGCCGGTTTGTGTTCATCATAAAATAAGTATAAATTCGTCATGACAAAACTTTGCTGATGAACTTCTTTATCTCAGGTGACCTTTTTTTTGTCTAAAAATATATACAATATTCATTTGTTGATTTTATGCCGAGAATTAATCGTTGCCACACAAGGGGCGGTTTGTCATCTTTTCTAAAACCAATAAAGATGCCCGATTTGTACTACCACTGATACAGGGAGCCTGCAACAAAAAGCTTAAACGGTTTTTACGGAAAAAACAAAAAAGAGACAAAGGACCGAAACAATAATAGTAGTAGTAGTACCGATTAACATATATAAAGAAGTTCTCTTTTTTTTTTTTTTTTTCTCTTCTTTATAAAATGAAAATTGAGAACGAATTCTTTTGCCATCAATACAATGCTGTTGTTCACGACAACCAGTCATATTTAAACCAAGTAAAGTTCGACAAAGATAGATTTATGGAATTAGCACAGGAAGCTCTAGAACACGTCAAAATGGAAGAAGAACAAATAGGTGTATTTCAAGAGTTATTTGAAGTGTTTATTGCAAAGACAGGAGCTCCTCAAGTAGCGCAGATTTTATTAGAACAATTTAAAAGTCAAGATGTCATTGAAAAGGCAGCTGAGGATCTCTTTTTTTATAAACAACAACAAAAATCAACACAGTTCATGGCAGACGATTATATTCACACCTTAAAAGAGCCAGTAACAACAGTTTTTATAGCAGAAAAAGAGCCCACATCCTCTAATGGAATGTTGCTGGTGTCAGAATATCTTTGGAAACTTTTTAGATTATTGTTATTATCAAGTCTGGTTTGTCTTGCTTATCACTATTTCATCTTATACTGAGATCGTGTCTTGAACACATATAACGTGTAATATATTGTAAATAAATAAATAAATGAATAAAAAAAAGCTATAATGACAAGCTAGAAAGTATATTCAACTCGGCAATCAATTTACAGACTGTTTCTTTATGGTTACTAAAGAATTGAATACCAACTGTATTGAAGTCATCCGATATACTTGTTATCTTGCACATTATTTCAACCTATTTTACTACAAATATTAAAATGACATATTTGATGACATCAAACACTTACATTGAAAGATGAAGAAAGCCTGATACACATACCGAGATCTATGCCTTTGATGGGATGTATTTCCATGATTTGTCGAATAAATGCAATAGAATAAGAACCTTCTTCTTCTACTTTTTCTGAACATATTATTTTATCGTCTACAATTTCCTTTACAAGCTACCAGCAACTCGTTCAATCAAAGAAATGATAAGCATAAAAAACAACAAACCTGATCTATTAAATAAAGTCCAAAAGCATGCTTGATCTCAATCTTCTTTTCTTGAGTTAATGGGTTTGGTATCCTAAGAAGAATATACCCACTGCATTGAATCAACTCTTTTAAATGAAGTTCAATTTCTTGCTTATATTGTGTTTGTGGTTGAAGATTACAAGGCGATTCAAATAAATTAGTCAAATTACCATAAGGTTCCTTATACATAATATCAATCTATACATCATTCACATCAGATAAACACGTACAAAAGCCACAAGTATCTCTTCCTACTTTGTTGTCTTCTGCTTGAAACATGATAGAACCCGTCATTGCAATTATTGGTATTCTTGTTCTATTACTTATGGCAAGTTTTAACCTGATTTTACCATCACCTATTGGCTCCAAAGTACTTGCTGAGAAGTGTTAACAACTCTCTTTCCAACAAGAAAAGTAACAGATTACCAATTTTTAAATTTGCTTTAAACATTTCATCCATCATTTGAATCATACTTTGAGTCATTTGAACGTTTTGTTGTAAACTCTTTTCTAATGTCTGTTTAAAAGTTCATTAATTATCCATGTACGTTAAGAAGGAGTAATCCTACATTATACATGGAACCAAAAGTACTTTGAATACCTAATGTACTTGATCCAATAGCCTCAAGAAGACCACTGCTATTTTCACTACATGTTGATTATTATTTGAATTCACTATGGGTAACATTCTCCTTTTTTTACTCTGTATTATCCTCGTTATTCTTGTTTGTTGAAGTCATTAAAAAAAAAAAAAAAAAGGTGAGGAGCGTTACTGGAGATTGTCGTGGCTGGAAGTGTGGCGAATGTGGTTTCCATTAGTGGGTGCTTATAGGGATAAGTTGGCCAATAATGCCAAGCCGCCGCCAAGGTGGATCTGCCAAGTCAATAACGATAAATTATGCAAACAAAAAAGATTGACAGCACAATGTTGCTTTCCCACATCAAAACAAGATCCAAAAAAAAAAAAAAAGATAGGACTACGCATCAAAGTACCCTTTTTCTCTTTATGCTTTTGATTTCGCGTCATGAATTAAAATCCACCTCTTCTCTTTACAACTTTATCATTTCCCATGTTCAACGATAACGTGTGTTTGAACTCAGTAAGGAAATTTTTGGAGGATCACAAAATCCACTTATATATAAAGTGGTGTTTTCTTCTATTCGTATTTTTTTCTTCTTCAGAACCACTTCCTCTTTGCTTTTGTTATTGCTGATACTGATGAACGAAACAACGCCTCTATTAAATACTACCTTAGAAAAAAAGAAACCATCACCATGGTACATCATTATACCCCTATTTTGTTTAACTTTTGTTTACGGGTAAAAAAAAAAAAAACATCTTTTTATGATTTGTCACATAGACTCAATGCTGTATCATAGTGCATTGTATGCTCCATTAATCCAATTCATTCAAGTTGTTTACTGTAACAAGTAAATATTCAATACAAACGTTTATAAATGCGTAAACTAAACATTGTCACTGTATAGATATTATCATACAGACGAGCTTGATGGTGGTGAGCTTGGCGATTGTGCAATTCCTGAAGTGCAAGAATTAGCTTCTGAAGCTCAAGCAGTTATCATGTTCTTAACATACACTTCCAGTAAATAACAAACAGAAGAAATTTCATCATTTGTGTCACATAATAACGTCTTTTTTTCTATTATAGCTTTGCTTTTTGCTGGCTATTTCGGTTCTTTGTCTGATAAAAAGGGCAGACGATTTGTATTAATAACATCTACTTTTGGCAATGCTCTTGGTACCTTGGCCTATATCCTCACTCATCAATTTTCTGACTTTTTTGGTGTTACTTTATTATTCATTGGTCCCATTATTCGGGGTTCACTAGGTGGTGAAACTGTCTTGATCGCAGCTGCTCAAGCCTATATCTCAGATTGCACTACACCTGCCTCTAGGTAAAACACTTGTATAAATACATGACATCACTTTTGTTGACCATGATGATACTATAGAACCGTTGCTTTTGGTCATATGTTAAGCTCTGTATTTCTAGGTGCTACTATCGGTCCTACAGTCGGTTCACTCATCTTGAAACAAACCCAGTCTGTTCTCTCTATATTTTATATGGTACTCACAGTAAACCTTTTACTTATTGTTTATATTTATTTCATCTTGCCTGAATCCAATCCTGCTTCTCATCAAAAAACCGAGGATGAACAACAGCAACCTACTTCTTTCCTGGAACGCATCAATATCTTTTCGGCACTAAGCGTCTTATCCAAAACCTCTTCATCCAATCGTTTTGCTTTACCCCTCATGGCTGCTATTCAATTCTGTTTAACGTTGGTTGCCATACCACCCTCTATGTTATACGCCATGTTAAAGTTCCATTGGACTGCTTATGAAGGAGGAATCTATACAAGCATCGTCTCGTTCACGCGATTAATAACCACCCTAATGCTACTACCTATGATAACCAAGCTTTTCCATCGTCATTACTCTCATCAAAAGGAAGAAGACGATAAAGAAGAGGCGTTAACTTCTATGGAAAATAATATTGAAACTCTAGAAAACATAATTGGCGTGCCTCCTTCTACCTCTACAAATGAAGAACCTCATCAAGTGAAAGAAGAAAAGAAAGAATCTGCTATTTTGTTAGATACTTGGTTAATACGTATAGGATTAACTTTTGAAACATGTGGATACATTGCGATTGCCCTTGCCTCAACATCATCAGGCTTTTTAGTAGCCAGTGTTGCTCATAGCGTTTCTTTGTTATCTGCACCTTCTGTACGTTCATTATTGACTTTGTTAGTGGGGCCGTCAGAAATCGGACAGTTGCTCGGTGCCATGTCTGTCGTAGAATCAGTAGCTAGTAAGTTATCTTAAGGATAGAAACAAAACAGCAGGCTAATCTAATTATTTTAGTGATTATATCCCAATTATCCATGAATTCCATCTATAGCGCTTCTGTGAGAGTAATGCCTGAGTTGGTGTTTTATATCTGTGCCGCAATTGCAGGTATTGCATTGGTTTTAGCATTTTTTGTCAACCCAAAGATAAAAAAAGAAGACAACAACAATATTAAATTAACTTGATCATTCATTTTATAAATAAAAAACCTATGCATTTTTTTTTTTTTTTTTTTTTTTTTTTTACAAAGTCAAGCGAATATTTGGAAGCTAAATAAACGACATGGCCAAAGAAAAAGATCACATTGAGAACACTAAAGCATGATCTTAAACCATTTTGAAAGGTAGTATTGGAGATCAAGGAGAAATGTAAAGAATTTACCATATTCCCAAGAAAGAGTGACTGCCTCCCAGCAAAGTGCTCCATGACGTCGGGTGGAAAATTAATAAATGTATGCGTGAGTGTGGTTGTGCTTTAAACTTTTCAACTCTTTTTATATATTTTTAAACATGTCTTGGCGTAGAATTGATATTGACCAATATGATGAAGATGCTTATACCGAAGATGAAATTCTCGCTGAATTCGAAACGGGATTGACACCTGAACAAGTGAACTCTACTACTCAAACACGAAGCACAGACGTTCGTAACTTGCTCACAAAGTAACATGGAAAGTCAGACATCAGGAGCTCATGCGCTAACCTTTTATTCATTAGAGGCGACTTGAATACTGCCTTAGTTCGTGCCTTAGAAGATCCTCCTTATGGTCGTCATCTTGATAATGCCAAGGTAAAAATAACAAAGTGGGAAAAAAAAAAGGACCGAAGCTAATGAGGGAAAGTAGGATGAAAGTACAAAGACAGTGGCCGATGTTTTAAATTTATTTCGTGCTAGTGACATTACTCAAGTTGTAAAGTCACTTGGTCATGACCAACAAGATGTTTTAATGAAATATTTATATGCTGGTATGGCCAAACCAGAGCAATACAATTCAAGTGTTTTATTAACATGGCACGAAAAGGTAAATAAAAAAGATAAAGAATGGAATAGGTTGTATGCTAAATAGTATCTTTTAGTTGACCGAAGTTGCTGGAACCGGTTGTATTGTACGTGTTATGACAGATAAACGCACTGTCTTTTAAAAAAAAAAAAGTCGTTTCTTAATACTACTTTTTTATCCTATATAAACTTTACTGTGTTTAAACACCAAGCCCTATGACTATAGAAATGCAAGTCTTTTATTTACATACCAAAAAAAAAAAAAAAATTAGATATTAATGATTGTATTCATCATGTCCTAAATGTGCTGCGTCTATTGGATGCTTTTCTAAATATTCTATATAAGCAGGATTGTGTTTATCAAACTGATAGCCCATTTCTCTAAACAGTTTGAGCTGTTCAATGAAGCCAGGATTCGGATTGACAAATGGCCTTGTTTGTTTAATAATGGCTAAAGCTTCCTTAAATCGTAGTTTCTTTTTATGCATTAAATAGGCTGTAACAATGGTTGGACTTCTAGAAACACCTGCTAAACAATGAATAAGAACGTTACTGCCTTTTTCTATAATAGCTGTATCTATAAACTCGATGGCTTCCATAAAGTATTGTATAATATTTGATTCTGGGTTGTCTGTGATTGGGATAATCTAAATCAATAGGTTTAGTATTCTTACTGAAGTCTAATGATGTTGATTTTACTTTTTGAATAAACTGGTCTGGTTTATAAACAGACTTGAAATGACCTAAACTAAGAATATGTGTGATTTTGTTCTTTTGTAGAAATGTCAGTGTTTCTAAGGCTTTATATCCTCCTAGCCAAATATGAGGCAGAACTTCTTGTCCAACACTAGTGATTAAAATACCACCTGGTTTTCCGTCAGGACCATGCTCTAGAGTTTCGAATAGGTGAGCGTGGTCTGCGGCATAGGTGTCTATCTCCTCGTTCTTCACAAGCATTAAACGCAAAGCAAAAAAAAAAAAAAAAAAAAAAAAAAAAAAAAAAAAAAAAAAAAAAAAAAAAAAAAAGGCAAGTGAAATTTAAAAACTTGCTTCAATTTTTAAGGCTGTAATGATATTAATATGTCTTTTTCTTTATTTATAGGATATATATATATATATATATATATAATATACAAAAAGAGACGTGGTGTATATTATTAAGATAGTTAGTAAGGATGCTGGTCGTAAGGTTGATATTGTTGAGGAGTTACTGGAGTGGGTTGTTGATAACTTGCATAAGATTGAGATAATTCATCTTCACCTAGTAATTCCTTGACTTCCCATACATTTTGTTTGGCGCCCACTGAGAATTCGAGGTCTTCTTTTGTGATAGAATCCCAATACTTGTAAATCATCATGACTGTCAATAAGTTACAAATAGCACCAAAGAACATACCATCGACATAGTGTTTGGTGTTTTCACAAATGACAATAGAGAAGACATACATAAGGACTTGACCAATGCCAAAGAAAGCTGTAGCAAATAGGATATCACCCAATGGCCAACGGTCGTCTAAAGTGTTGATGACAAGAATGATTTGTGAAATGATATAAATAAAGAACATGAACCAATTTAATACAATATAGAATATCCATAGAGGTGCTTGGTTTGAGTAAGAAAGTGCACCGACGTTTTTGAAAGTACCGATAGCAAGGAAACCACAAAGAACAAACCATACAAAAGTACTGACACGAATAGACTAATAGAATAATTTAATAAATAATGATACTTCTTTTTTTTTTTTTGACTTTACCCAAAGTGAAATAGGTGTACCATCCTCAGCAAATTGAAAACCTACAAAGCCATTTAATAATAAACACCAGAATGTTGCACAAGTACAGCCAATATGAACAGCAGTAAACCACTATAGAGAAAGACATTAAGAAAAAAAAAAAAAACAAAAAAGAGGATAGAGTTATTACAGGATAAACAACAGAAGAAATAGGAATAATGCCTGTAACTAATAGCATATCAAGTAAAGTGGTTATCATGTACATATAAAAATACATGACAATTTCTTGTCGACCTAAAAAAAAAAAAAAAAAAAAAAAAAAACAAGTGATGAGCCCCCCCGTCCTCTCTCTTTGATAAAGAAAATCATTTTACCAACTGCAGTGTATTTAGAACGAATATGATAGATCATGATCATTGTCATGATAATAGCCACAACATCAATAATTAATGTAGCTATAATTTATAGTGAGTTGAACTGAACACTGTGAGTGTATGTGAGTGTATATGTGTATGTGTGTTTATTACATGGTTGAAAGATGATATTTCCACTTAGTTCGACGTTACGTGAATAACAAACAGGTTCGATACCTTCACTTTGACCTATTAAAGGACATAAAGTGAGAGCAACTGATTTACAAATTCCATTAAAATTTAAAGCTTCAAAATAATAAGTAATTAATGAGCTCATTATTTCTTTTGGAAAAAGAAAGAGGAAAAAAAACCAACAACAACACAACAAATTCTTTTTTTTAACAATAGTAGTACAATATAAGGGCAAGAGACAATCTTGTCCAATGGTTAAAAATAATTACTTTCTGATCAGCAAATAAAATACCATCCCCCCTTAAAACGGGATAAAAATACTTGAATTTCTATTTAAAGAAATCCAATAATATACTGTATATTGTATAATGTAGAATATAGAAATGTACAGATAAAAAAGAGGGGAACTTCATGAAACAAAAGGGTGACTATATATATATAGTCTATCAAGCCTCACCCTTTTTTTTTTTTTTTTTTTATATAATTGAATCACTGGTCATATCATTCTGAAAGACTTCTCCGCCTTTTATTATAATCAGGTTGCAACAATAAATTTAAAAAAGGCAAGTAATATCCTTCCTTGTATTCCTTTTTCTTTTCATGTTCCATTAAATGACATCGACATTAAGACAAAGACATCCGGTGTCTGATAATTCCATTCCTTTAGATAAAGAAGATGTTAAAAAAGAAACCTTCATTCCTTCAAACAATAAGGTTTTTATATCTTTATCTTATTGAAGTATACACAAAGCTAAACAATTGTAACATGTAGGCGACATCTCTTTTACAAAAACATACAATCATCACTATTTTCTTAACCATTATATCCTGCTGGACAAGATTTAGAAAGATTACATTAAGTGATGCTGTTGTTTGGGACGAGGCACACTTTGGTGAGGTAAAAAAAAAAAAAAAAAAAAAAGGGGTGAGGTTAATCTCATGTACCTTCCTTTTTAAAGTTTGGATCTCATTATTTGAATCACGACTTTTACTTTGACGTCCATCCTCCACTTGGAAAAATTTTGGTTGGTTTTTCAGGTTGGTTAGGAGGATACAATGGTTCCTTCAATTTTGACTCAGGCGCTACTTATCCCGATCATGTCAATTATGGTGTGATGCGTATTTTCAATGCTACTTTCGGCGCATTGATGGTACCTGTCGCTTATCTTACCTGTGTACAGCTAAAAATGTCAATCAAAGCTTCCTTATTAGCTGCCACCATGATTCTTCTCGGTAGGCTACTTGTTTTGATCTGATCACGCGTGTTTCTAACTTGTTTTTTTTTTTTTTTTAGATAATGCTTATCTCACCATTAGTAGATTCATATTATTAGATTCCATGTTATTATTTTTTACATGTACTTCACTTTACACATTGACTGTTTTCCATAACTTACGAGACGAGTAAATAGAGACAGATGAAATAATAGTCATGTTACTAATTTTTTCTAAGGTCGTTCTCAGTAAAATGGTGGACTTGGCTTTGTTTGACAGGTGTTTCCTTGGGCTGTGTATCTAGTGTAAAATGGGTGGGTCTATTCATTGTTGCTGTCGTTGGCGTGTACACGATCGAAGACCTCTGGGATTTATTTGGTGATTTCAAAATGCCCAAGAAAACATACCTCGGTCATTGGTTAGCTCGTATCATTGGTCTCATCGTCATACCTGCTATCATCTATATCATCAGTTTTGCTTTACATTTTGCCTTGTTGTACAAGAGTGGACCTGGCGATGCTCAAATGAGCTCTCTTTTCCAAGCGAATTTAGAAGGCAACTCATTTACTAGTAACCCCCTCGGTAAATACATATCTATAAATAAATCATCAGACATTGTGCTAATGTATAGATAGAACTCGCTTATGGGTCGGAACTAACTATTAAAAATGCTGGATTTGGTGGCGGCTTGCTTCACTCCCATGTTCAAACATACCCTGAAGGTTCTGAACAACAACAAATCACATGCTATCATCATAAAGACGATAATAACAAATGGCAAATACGTGCACCTCGTCGTCATGATGAGCGTGAATACTACGATGAACAACGACCTGATTTTATTCGATTCGTCAAGGATGGCGACCTTATTCGATTGCAACATTCTGTCACGGGCCGTAACTTACACAGTCATCCTGTGAAAGCACCTGTCTCTAGCTCTGAATGGGAAGTCAGTTGCTATGGTAACGAAACGGTAGGTGACAGACAAGACAATTGGCGAGTGGAAATAGTGGATGACTTGATCGAAAACACGGGTAGCGTGCGTTCATTGACGACACGATTCCGTTTGCGCCACGAAAAACTCGGATGCTTGTTGACGGCGGACGGTACGATTTTGCCACAGTGGGGGTTTAAACAGATG
This sequence comes from Mucor indicus B7402, assembly GCA_000697295.1. Taxonomy (NCBI): domain Eukaryota; kingdom Fungi; phylum Mucoromycota; class Mucoromycetes; order Mucorales; family Mucoraceae; genus Mucor; species Mucor indicus. Next base: position 16,613 of record JNEK01002718.1, read on the forward strand.
GAGGTGTTTTGTGATACGCGTAATAAAACCAACAGTCCCCAATCGATGTGGAACATTGAGCAGCATTGGAACGAAAAGCTCCCCCCTGCGCCACCTAATGCTTACAAGACACGATTCTTACGTGATTTTGTTGCGCTGAATGTGGCGATGTGGTCGTCGAACAATGCGCTGATTCCTGATTTGGACAAATACGATAGTTTGACATCGACACCTCTCGAATGGCCCTTAGCAACGGTCGGTCTTCGTATGTGCGGATGGGGAGAGAACGATGTCAAATTTTATCTTTTGGGAAATCCTGTAGTGTGGTGGTTGTCCATTACTTCCGTGGGACTCTTTTGTCTAACCATGGCTTATTATGTTATTCGTAGACAAAGAAAGATATTTGATTTAACTCAAGGTAAAAAAAAAGAAACGACTACATAATTGGTTGGCGTTTTAACTCATTTTAAAACAGATCAATGGAATCATTTCGTGTATGCAAGTAAGACTTTATTCCTTGGTTGGTTTTTCCATTATGTACCCTTTTTCATTATGGGTCGTGTTACTTATTTACACCATTATTTCCCTGCTCTTTACTTTACTGTGCTCATGTTTGCATTCTTGATGGATCATTACACGCGCCATAGTTCAAAAAGCGTTCAATATGCTGTTTTTATACCTATTTATAGTATAGTCATTTTAACATTTATTCATTTTGCACCTATTTCCTTTGGTATGGAAGGACCCATTTCAAATTATGAATCGCTTGTTTGGAGAAAGACCTGGGATATTGTTGTGGAAAAGAAAAACTAGTAAATGTATTTTTAAATAAAACACAAGTTTAAAGACGATCAAACTTCCGGCGATGGAAGGTTGTTATAGCGCGATTAGAGTGGCAAAATACACAATGGCTGGTTATATAGATGACTGAATTGGGCATGTAACGTCTTTGCGCGGATATAAGGGAACGACAGAAAATGCGTAATTGTCCTTTTTCAAAAACAAGCTTTTTTTTTTTCTCGATTTATTCCCCTCCCCCAATATTCTACTTTCATCGACTTTGGATCCGGAACCGAATGACCAGGCTTCACTAAAAATAAAAACGTGTCGCTTTCAATTTCATAAAACCGCGATATATCTAAACAATGTCTTAGATCATGCTGATGAGAATAAGCCGCTTTTATACATATAAAGCAAAATCACAATCATAAGACGATGCAGTTCAAAAAAGAAATTGCCTGATAATTTAATTTAATAATCAATTACAGTTTTAACCGATCATGCCAGCCTTGGCTACACATGTTACAACGTTAAATTTCCTTTGCTTTTATTAGAAAGTAATACATAGTTGTTGGTACAGGGCTGAAATGTATACAGACAATTATGTCTCCATTGTAACATACTTTATTAACACAGACAACGATGACTTGTATTCTATGATGGCACCATTGATACTAGCAACTTTAATATGGCACGGAGAATCTTCAAGGTTCACTGGACAAAACCTGATCTGCTCAACTAACGAAGGGTTTCAATACCAGCGAGTTTTCCCTAAAAAGGATCAACATTAACCCAAACACGTTCTTTGTATTGGCTATACCTAGTCATTTACGATAGTTACGGGATGGATCTTGACTGCTGGTATAATAAACGGTATTTTCCCTCTTCAATTCAATACAGCCGTATTCGTTCTGGATGCTATGGAAAGAATGCATCGAATTTGTGGGCAGGTTCGTGTGTTAGTGACGACGCGCGAAGTTGTGTCGACAGATTCAACCGAGATATTGGCGAGTTAAAAGTTCAAAAAGCTATCGAGAACCGCGCTTTTTTAGCATTTTCGAAGTATACGATGCCAAAAATCCACATTTTACATTAAAATCTATTCTAAATACCACCGTTTGTTGTTGTTTCTTTCTTCTCAAACAACAAGACGATCAGCTCAGGTACATCTGTTTCCTAGACTCCGCTGTACCTTTTGTAGTAATAAATGAAAAGCACAATGTCACAAATTGGCCTCTGTACGGGTAGCAAAGAAAGAGTGATAATGAAGAGCTCCCTGGCATCTACTGATAATCTGTGATTAGAGACAGTATTTAATTCAAATCAGCTCTTGTTGACAGTCGACTATACGAATGCAGCTTCACGGACTTTTTCCTTTTGGGTAATTCAACAGTACCCAATAGAATACAACTTATATGTTTTGCCGTAAAACAATAAAGCTGCATGCTATTCAGATGGGTACAGTGGCGACACATTATGTAACGTCTTGTGGAGGATCCTCTTTATGCGCGGATATAGATAAAAGAAATGTCCAAGTCATTGTTCACGCCCAAAAAACAGGCTTTTTGATTCCAAATGTTTGTCATACACCCCCAATATTTTACTTTTGACGAGCTTTACAAAGATGTTCCGAAAATTGGCGGCTAGACTTTCTCTCTTTTCCACTAAAAATAAAAACGTGGTGTAGTATGGTTGCGATAGTAAAAGAAGCTTTATATGATAAAACCGCGGTAAAAGACATTCGTACTAAAAAAAAAAAAAAAAAAATCTTAGATAATGCTGATGAGAATAGCCATTTTATTCTACATAAAACACAATTGCCTTTATATCTTTATATTCTTAGTTATGGTTCGATCCGATCCTGTCATCTTTTGGCTACACATGTAATTAATTTGGGCTTAAAAATTAACGCAGGGCCCCCTTTTTGCAGTGCCTAAATATAATTTATTCCTCCTCCCTTTAGTGTGTGAATCAATTGCCTATAAATCAATAGAAATTATGGTTCAGCCTCTCTTCTTCAAGTGTGATTTAAGGCACCGTGTAACTGTTATCTTTTGTTTTTCTTTCTTTATATTATTTGAGAAACATGGTTTATTAAGTCTTATACATATCAATTCCCTAGGAGGCTTTCATAAAAGAATATCCTATGTTATCTTGAATTACACATGGATGACAACTGGGCGGAACTCTTCCATATTCCGTCAAAACATTAAATGGTCCACAGTATTAGGTAAGCAACAAAAGAAAACCAACAAATTGATGGTATATTCTTCAAATAAGCTTGTTCCCATAATTTCTACACTAAACAAGACATCTTCAAAGAAAAAAAAAAAATTTTTTTTTTTGGGTAGACGTTCGAATTGAGACGAATTTGATTATTAAGTTTCTATAGTGAAGATTATTAATTCTTTTCAACCATTGGAGGCTTCAATATTTGTCAAGCCTTAGTTAATACAATTCTATACCCAATAATATTTAGCTGCCCAATGTAGTATCAGATGCCCACAACATAAATTAAATTTTTATTTGTTACAGGCTTGTTTAACTAGATTCATAAATACGCGCAATTTACCATAATTGGGGGGCGGATATACATTAGAGCAATAAAGAAAGTTTTCCTCTAAGTTTGCTTAGAATCTATATATATATAAATACAATGAAAAGTTGACGTCCATTAGTTCTTCTTTACTGAGCTCGGCTTTATTCGAAAGGCCACGTTAATGACCTAATAAGGAAATATAAATTACGTCTTGAAAAATGCTCAGTGGAAGTTTTTAATCTTGGGTGAGCCTTCTAATTATTAGGGGGGAGGGGGAGAGAGAGAGAGAGAGAGAGAGAGGAATGCATGTAATCAAATCAAAAGTGGTATTAGTCATAATTCATGATAAAACGGTACCACAGCCTCCTTAAGAAGCCTTTTTTTTTTTTTTTTTTTTTGTTGTGTCAGGCCAAAATCCCGTTTTCAGGTAAAATATCAAAGCTGATAAATTTAGACTTGAGGTTCTCGCATTGATATTTTTAGAAAGACCATCAGCGTATATAAATACAACAAACAAATACAAAAAAAAAAAAATCACTTTTCTTTCTCTTATTCATTATTATAATGGCTTTTGCAGATATATACTATAACACTAACCACCACCATACTAGTTCTTCAATACTAACACATCAACCATATCAAGAAGAAGAACATGGGGGAGATGTCATGGGCTATTCTTATTACTATTACCATCCTAATTCTACTACTACTACTGCTACCAAAGAAGAAGATAACAATTCATTGTTATACACAAGTAGTGAATTTATTCACCAATATAATCTCTTAGCAGACGATCAACCACAGCAACTGACTCCTTTACTGACACCTTCACCTCAATTATCTGATGAATCAAACTATTACAAGGCTACTCTATACCAACATTCATCAGATGAACAAGATATGTCTCTATTTGAACCTATTCCTGAAGAAGACAAGAAAAAGAAGAATAAGAAGCATACTACTCATAGAAAAAGAAAAGGCTCCTCTTCATCCTCTTCTTCTGCCTCATTGACAACTCATATATGTCCTATCTGTGACCATCAGTAAGTAATAATATATAAATAAATAAGAGGCAATTTGGTATTAATAAAAGGATTGATTAGATCTAAGCGAAAACATAATCTTATTGAACATATGTTAACACATAACCCTCACAGACCAAAAACATTTCTTTGCAGTCATTGCAGTCGTCCTTTTGCTAGAAAATATGATATGAAACGACACGAAAAAATTCATACTCGAAGATAAAAAAAAAAAAAACCTACTACTACTAATTGCTTACTATGCTTGTATATAGATATACCTTACTTATTTAGAACAATCCACCACCTTTTTTTTTTGCTTCTATACGCTTCTATATGTATTTTTTTTTCCTTCTATGATTAAAGTTTTGTTGTTGTACCAAATGTTGTCCGTTGGCCTATACAAATAATGGTAATAGAGTAATTGGCCATATCTTTTAGTGTAATTCTGACTAAGCTGAAATTTGTCATCCGATAGAGTAAAAGGGTCTACTTACAATAGGCATAAACAATTAGGCGTAATAGCCATGATGGACTATATCTTTTCTTTATTAATAAGGTTATTTAAGCATATGTGTGTAGTACACGACAAACTTCAAATCTTAATTATAAAATATTTACAAAAAAAAAAAAAAGGAGCTTTTTATTTATGTACTAGTATTGGTTGCTGCTCGATTTTCACGTATCATTTGTAAGATATATTGCATACCTTTACGGGCTTTTGCTGTGTTTGCAATAAAAGTAGTCTGGCCAAAACCTTCAATTCGACTTGCCATACCAAATCCAAATCTAGACACAATACGCGCTTCTGTTTTACAAGCAGTCATCAAATCAGGATTTTGTTCATGTTGTTTAAATATCTGAGTTTCTTCAATTTGCATAATGCGAACATGGTTTAGGTTCTTTGTATGCGTTACCATGGTTTTATTCACTGGATCCACTTCTGATTCTTCAATAATAAAAGCCTTGGAATTTTTAAGAAACTTGAAAAAAAAAAAAAAATTAGATTTTTTTTTGCTTTTTGCATAAATTTTTTTTTTTTTTTTTTGTTTACTTTTTCAGGAAACCAACTGGGTATTTTGCCTTTCTTTAAAACAAGTCTTGTTGTCTTTAATACACCTTTCTCATCAACGTAACGATCTAATACATCAACAGACAAAACTAAAAGAAGAAAGAGAAAGAAAGGTTAAAGCATTAAAATAATTAAACTCTGGACTTTTATTACCATGAGAAGCAAAAGGGTTTGGGTATCTTAACCAAAAAGCGAGACTCACATTTTGCCATGGAGAACTAGAATTTCAAGGACTTAGCTTTCTCACAATGAAAGAACTTTTTATGTACTCACTCATAATTAAAACTATGCTGATAAAACTTCACCATAAATTTAAAGTGAAAAGGAATAAAAAATAGAAGATTGAAAAAAGCTCCTACTCTATGCTATAATTACATCAGAAACCACCACTGTTTTTTATACCGTACAGAGAATTGTTGCAGCAGCAGAGAAAATCTTTCATGGAAAAAAAAACAAAAAAAGTAGGACTGCTGTTTCAGGATGTTCCTGTTTTAATTGGCTAATTTAAAATCAAACCTCCTATTATTCAGCACACTGTGGGAGTATAATTATTTTTTTCTTTATAACTATACATTTTATCTACAATTCCGAAAATAATTGAATCATGTCTTCATTAACAAATAACAGTCAGGAAGCTTCAGAAATATTACAACTTAGTTTAAATGATTCAGCACTCGATTTACTGAATGCAGCTATTGCTAGTCATCAAGTTAAAACGGAATCGATAAGTCCATCGTTAACTACAACAACCGATAATCCATCAGAAGACACAAATTGTAAGAATTAAAGCAAAAAGATAGATTTATAATATTTATTGACTTTATTATCAGTGCATACAAAGAGAGAACTTGAAAAAGGTTTGATTATATATATATATATTTAAAAATGGATAAATAAGATAGACTTACACCTCCTATTTCATGTAGATTCTCAAACACCAACAGCGCCAAAACGTGCGGGTCGTAAACCATTAGATAAATCACAAATACCTGTAAAATTCTTTTCCCATGGTTTTTTTTTTTTTTTTTATAAAAACTTTAGCTAATAACAGCCAATTCATAGGATGCTTCATTAGACCCTAAACAAAAAAGAAAAGCACAAAATCGAGCTGCTCAACGTGCATTTAGAGACCGCAAAGAGAAATACGTATCCGAATTACAAGCTCGTATTGAAGAATTAGAAAAACTAAACGCTACTAAAGATGAAGACCTTGTAAAAGAAAACGCTAAATTAAAAGAAATGTTACAAAAGCTTCAAGAAGAAAATTATGCATTGAAAGGAGCTAAATTTACCTTTGAATTTCCACCACCAGCAACTACAGAGGAACCAAAGGCAAACGATATCTTTTTAAGTAACGATAGTTCTTCTTCTTCGGCTGAACAATCACCCCTTTCAAAATCGCATGATGACCATAACATTAATTCATTTTTTACCTCTGATCCTATTCAATTTGGATTAATTCAACCTGATAACAATAACCTTTTTCATGGTAAAGATGATCTCTTTGCCAACTATTTATCTTCTACAACGACTCCCAGTACTACCACTGCAACAGATGACTTTTTATTTAATCTCCCGGCAACAAATGGCATGGATTTATCAACACTGTTTGGTAATACAGAAGACCTCTTTGGTTATAATAACACACAGTTTGGTTTACCACAAACACCAATCTCTCCTAAAGACAAGAAACAAATCATTATGGAGAAATTAAAACAAGCAAAACAGGAAGGCAAACACATTTATCAAAGTTATCAAGAGATTCAAAAGACTTGCCCTGACTTTGACTTGGACCTTTTGTGTGACGAATTAAAGCAAAAGGCACAATGTAGTGTAGTGGGTGCTTATCCATTAACAGATTATGAAGTAGATGCTTTTATGAAATGTATGGAAAATAAATAAAGACTTTATTAATATATGACTCTTTTGTTGGTCTTTACAACAATAGGAGGTTCATGGGTATTAGGTCTTGAAATCTCTGCTAATTCTCTTCCAGCCTATACATAAAAGATGAGCTTTTTTTTTTTTTTTTTTTTCGTTATATACATGATGACTTACACTCCATGTGCCTCCTTGTATTAATTGACTTAGGGGTAATTGTTTTTTATTTAACCGAAAGGATTGTCGTACACGTTCTGCCACTAGATCCAGGTAGGCTACAGTCAATGCACGCCATTCAATCACCACAGGATCCGACATATCAAACATCGGCGCTACTTCTACTTTAGGTTGATCGACTAACATGGAATTCTGCAAGTAATTCTTGATGCCTCGTTCATAATCCACAGCTTTTAATGTTAAGAACCCCGTGTCAATAAGTAGACCTCCATTGCAATAGTCTGGTAAAGGAGTCAAAAGATCCGTGCCTTCAATCGTGGCGCCCAACAATTTCTCCATGGGTTCGATGATGGAATACACAAGCCATTGAGAGAGTTTATGAAAGGAGACGAGGTTTGCTTCATTATCACCGAGAGCAGTGCACGGCCAGACATCGCCGAGACCACGTGTGCCACCAATGTTTTCTTCTGCAGCCCAAAGTTCTGCCATTTCCATGATGGGAGGCCAAAGTGTTTCAATACTGATAAGAGGACCTTTTTTAGTTTTAATCGTTGTTGAATGATCCAGCAAGTAATCTAGTATATATATATTAGGTTGCAATGTTTTTTTTTTTTTCTAGTTTGTAGTTCTATTTTATTACCCATGAGATTGCCTGGTCGTTTCACTGATTTCTTGCCAAAATACTGTTGGTTGTTTTGTTGTAAGACGTAACCTAAATGATGAATGGCTTCATAACGTTCTTCGATACCCACAAATTTGTTAGTCTCAGTAAACTGAAGTCCATCAAGTAATGTATTTAAAGATAAATTGATTAAAGCCTCAGCTAATAAAAGAGAGTTAGTTTCTTAAAAAAAAAAAAAAAAAAGGACCAAGTAGTAGTATTATTACAGTCAACTCGATGAGGTTGTGTAGGATCACTTGAAAAAACACCGCTTGTAAAAAGTTCCAATAAAGCTATTGCAATACCATCTTTTCTTTTAAACACTCTCCCTGTTGATTTTTCTGTATAAGTCCATGTTTGACAAGGTTTGATATCCATTAAAACAGCAATGACCAAAATATCAATAAGTTTCTTTGTCTGCTCTAATTTATCTTGACCTAGACTTGACCATGTTTGCATGAGATTATTGAGACGTGGACGTCCTCCAATATCAAAATGACGCCAACGACCATAAACAGGAATATCGGCAGGTGTGTCGTAGTCTCGCTTAATCATGGAAATGACAAACTGAACCATTTCTTCGAGTTTGCTTTGGTCCATGTCAAAGTGCTTAAGTTGATTGCGCATAGCTGCTTCTTGAACTTTAAAACATCGTTCACGAACAGAACTAAGACTAAGTAAAAAATCATGAGGAGATGTACCGTGATGAGAAGGAGCCATAATATAAAGGTGGGCTCGGTTTTTTCTTTGGGGCTTGTATTTATATGTAATAAACAAAAATCCTCCTTAAGACATGTCATTTGTATTACCTTTTACTAATGTCAAAAATTAAGGAGAGAGTTACTTATGGTGGTACCACTTTATGCAAAAAAAAAATAGTGGCTTGTCACAATATAGGCATGAAGGTTGAATTTCCCGTCCTCCCTTCATTGTCTGTGTTAACGATCGGCATGGATAATATAAGACCACCGCCCCCTCCTCCCTTTTATGACACACAAAAAACCAGCTTTGAAGGAAGTCATGAATCTAAAAACAGAATTGTCCGTTCCCTACATATCCATATCGAAAAAAAAAAAAAAAAAAAAAACGGGAGGTCTCGATGAAAAAGTGTCAAGAACCAGACAAGTGGGCGAAAATGGTTCGATTCATTTTTAACATAAAGGAGGTGTCTATTCTACCATAATGTATTTGTATGATTCTCATAGTACAAGAATTTCATAACAATCGCATTGTTATTGAGCTGAAATTCACCCAAAAAAAAAAAAAAAACTTGTTGCGTCAAACTTGTCCTACACAGAAAATTGTTTCTCCTAGTTTTTAATAAAGTGTAAAACCAAGTACTAGGCACGTAAGTAGTACTAGTGTCGTTGAGTGGCTTCATATAATATATGCGCGTACTCGAACACAAGAACTCCTAGCAGTTGTTATCTGATTCCACTTGTCAGTTTCATGTCGTCTGAAAAAAAAAAGGAGTTCTTCAATAAGATGACCATGGAAACACGAAAATTCAACTATAGTAGTCAAGCAATACACTTTTTCTTGCCACTGCAGAATAACTCGAGCGTCAAAGTATTTTTTAATATAAGTTGCACGATATTACCGAGGGAGTATTTTAAACCAAGTTGTCAGTCTACAAGACCAGAATTGGATGAAATAGGTTTCTGCCTTTACTTTCTTCTTTTACAAAAGCAACGTGAGTTTATTTTTGATAGCATTACGAGAGGTGTTGTGAACTTCTGGAGCCCTGTGCTAGAAAGGTTTATTTGTACCAGTTTGTGATTGAAATGGAACATCATTACAGCGGCAGGGGGTTTTTTAGAGGCATCTAAAATGCAAACTAGATAAAAGAGTACCAAACCAGTATATTATAATACACTTCAATGGTCAAATTCAAGTATATATTAACTAAAGTGGTATTCGGTCTGTTCTTTATTGTTTTGAAATTGGTAATGCATAACAAGGTTCTCCTTTCGAGTTTTGTTCTCTTTCTTTACGCACTTAAACAATAATAAGCACTATAGTTGTTTGTGTTAAGCAAAAGAGGTATGAAACTTGGCGCGTAGTATTTTGCATTGAAATGAAGGCGATACCACGTTTAACAAAAGAGAAATAATGTTAGTGATGCCAGTTTCAAGGTTGATGTAAGAGGTTTAAATGATAACAGTATGCAATGAAGAAAGAGATTTAGCAGTAACAGTCAAGAACAATTCTGGTACATTTTAATCCGATATTATCAAAGAATAGGATAGCTCTTTGTATGGTAAAGACGATACTGATATTATACAGTCTATTTATATAGACTCGAGATGATGATTATATCCCTGTCTGCATTTATAACAAGTTCACCATATCCATCTTGTTAATCGACTTTAAAGATAATGCAAGTATCTCGTCACAGTATTGCTATGTTTCCGAGATGGAGCTACCAAATCAAGTTGATCAATTAAATACTAGACAGCTTCAGTTAAAGGCAATAATAAATCTGTACCTTCTTGGGACACGAGGAACTTGAATTCCCCCCCCCCCTCAAAAGTAATGATTCGTCACTCCCAGTCATCCCAAGTAGCCTGGTAATCTCAGTGAGTTTGCTTTTCTCTCAATGATATTTTCAATACTTCAATGTCACCCTCTTTCCCATATAAGAAAACATTGATCTTATGATAGATACTTGTTTGAACTTTGCTCTCTACATTGTACGTGTTGGGAATTTCGCCGTAACCTGTTATTTTTTTTTTTTTTACGTATAGGGGTTTAAGGAGGAGTGTTTTATCAAGAAGAGAGTAGCTTATTTATTGTCTCTTTATAAAAGTTAGAGTATAGGTCATGTTTTTATTAATTACGTTATTCTATGCAAAGAAGATCACTGAAAACAAAAGAAGGGTCCCATTGTATTACCTAACGATTAGAGAAATCGATCTTACTATATTTTTTGTTGAGAAAACAACAGCCTTGGAGAATAAGTAAATGTAATGTATGCATATATTACATAGACATTAAAGTATGAGTGCATCTATTGTATTATTATCATATAATACAGTTGAATAAGATGATTCTTATGTAAGGAGTGTATATTTAGGGGATCAAGTTTTACAGTATAATAAAAACTCAAAGGGTGAAAGGTTCTGCATTAAAAAAAAGCACTTTTGTTCTCCTTTATGATCGTCTATCTCTTTTTATTTCTTCTTTTTTTCTTTTTATATTTCTCTCTTTTTCTCTCTCTAACAAAACAATGGGTTGCTGTCAATCAAACGAAGTACATGATGGAAAGGCTAGAAATGAAGAAATTGACAATCAAATTAAAAGAGACAAATTGAATATGAGAAACGAAGTAAAGATGCTTTTACTGGGTGCGGGTGAATCAGGAAAATCCACGATATTAAAGCAAATGAAATTAATTCATGATGGTGGTTATTCACGCGATGAAAGGGAGGCATTTAAAGAAATCATTTTCTCTAATACAGTACAATCCATGCGAGTGATATTGGAAGCAATGGAAAATATGGGTGTGGGGTTTATCAATGGTCAAAATAGGCATCATGCTCAAGCTATCTTGGACTCACCTACTCAGATCGAACGAGATACTTTACCTGCAGAATTAACACTTGCTGTAAAATCTCTATGGAGAGATGAACAACTTCAACATGTCTTTGATAGAAGTCGTGAATATCAATTAAACGATTCAGCAAAATAGTAAAAGTGTTTAAAGATATATGTATATTATAGGTTTAAACTGACATTCATTTAGCTATTTTGATTCTATTGATCGTATAGGTGACTTAAACTATGTACCTACAGATCAAGATGTATTAAGGTCAAGAGTTAAAACAACGGGTATCACAGAAACTACATTTGTTATAGGTGAATTAACATATCGTATGTTTGATGTGGGTGGACAGCGTTCTGAGCGTAAAAAATGGATCCACTGCTTTGAAAATGTTACTACAATCATCTTCTTGGTAGCCATTTCTGAATATGATCAGGTCTTGATTGAGGATGCTACAGTGGTAAGTCTTCTCTCTCTCTCTCCCCCCCCCCCCTCGCCTTATTTGAGACTTGGACTAAACAATTCTATCATAGAACCGTATGCAAGAGGCTCTGACTTTATTTGATTCAATTTGCAACTCTCGCTGGTTCATTAAGACATCCATCATTTTGTTTCTAAACAAAATTGATATCTTTAGAGAAAAGCTACCAAAACATCCTTTAAAAGAAAGCTTCAATGATTTTGAAGGTACAAAATCTACATTATATAGCTTAAAACAGCTACTTAAGTTTACTATCTAGGCCCTGAAACTTATGAAGCAGCAAGTGATTATATACTGAATCGATTTGTATCACTAAATCAGTCTGATTCTAAACAAATCTATACCCACTTCACTTGCGCAACAGATACACAACAGATCAAATTTGTGATGGCGGCTGTTAATGATATTATTATTCAAAATAACTTACGTGATGTTGGTCTCTTATAATATAGTATATTTTTGTTTTATTTATTATTATTATTCCTTTTTTCTCCCCCTCGTAATAAACACACACACAACACACACATACACACTTCTATTTATATGCCCCTTTTTTTAAAAAAGTCACAAAAGGCAGCACCCTCGCAGTTGTTTTTCAATCCCCGGGTGCCATGGTCCTCCAACTCTTTTTTTTTTTTTTTTTTTTTGTTGCCCTGTCAAACTTTTACATAATTACAACATGTCCATGTTACAAAGACTAACACGCAACATTACAACTCGCTGTTTCAGTACTACCAGAACTGCTTTATCCACTGCAGAAACAACTACACCACCAAAAGCTACTGGTTTATATCAATTTTTTGAAAATAATGAAGCCTTACCGAAACAAATCTGGACTGGTAAGAAAAAAAAAAAAAAAAAAAAAAAAAAAAAAAAAAAAAAGGACGACAAAAGATTAATCATGAGGATTAGGTCGTGCTTGGAAAGCACAAGAACTTCGTCAAAAATCATTTGAAGATCTCCATAAATTATGGTATGTCTTATTAAAAGAACGCAACTTACTTGCAACTCAAAGAGAAGAAGCAAAACGTTTAAAATTGCCCAAGCAGATCTGGACAAATGAAGGTCGTATGAAGAAGGTAAAACATTAAAAGAGACAGAGGGTTTTTGGCAGATGGACTAAATCACAATTTTGTAAAAAGTGTCAAAAATCCATGGCTAGAATCAAATTTGTATTATATGAAAGACAAAGAGAATATGAACAACACTTATTAACAAAGGCACAATAAAATAGACAGATTAAACCTTTATAAGAATAATAATAAAAAAAAAATTATATTATGTATATTCTATATCTAAAGAAAAGGCTTAAAATGCACCACCTCTTCCACGACCACCGCGACCACCTCGATTACCACGGCCACGACCACCACGAAAACCTCCTCTACCGTATCCTCCTCGATGTGAATCTTGTTCATTGTTTGAACGTTCGCTACGGCTGCGAGAAGGTTGGTTTTCTCTTGAGGCATTTTGATGAGAGGGATTACTGATATTAACAAGATTAGAATAAGGAAGTGTAATACCACGGAAAGGAGAACATCTATACATACATCCATGTTGGTCAATCTAAACACACACATATGTTTACTTTATACTTACTTTCCACCAAGATTGGTGCCACTCATAAAAGTGGTATCGAAAATAACATCCACTACCTTTTCTTGTACTCCAACAACCGTACCCTTGTTACCCAAAGGCACTGCTCCAGAATCACACACATAAACAACACGATCACCCAATGAGAAAGACTGATAATTGAGGCGCACTTCGGCATCAGCAGGTTTCAACAATACCTTACGAGGAACACCACGAATCACCACCTTCTTATAATCAAGACTTTCACATTTTTCATGATACTTGATCGCTTTTTCTTCTACTTCATGACAATACTTATCGTCCAATTCTTCAGCATCAATAGGTGCTCTCGTCAAGTTATCCACGTTCTTGGTCTTGACCCATTCTTTAATTTGACGCAACGCCTTTTGTCCATCCGTCGTCCAATTAAACTCATGGTAGCTCAACATACCACTACCCTTTTGGTTACTCAAGACACGTACGAATTCAGGGAACTTTTCACAATATTCAGCAATCAAAGCAGCTGCAGCGGAGGAATACTCCCAGTACCCAGCGGGATTCTTGCGCGAGTATCCCAACACTTTCTCGTTACGGCTGTCAAACTTGAGATTCAAACCGATATTGAGACGCTGATTGTTAGCATCCACCACAGAGAGGGCTGAGGTCATCTTTGAAAGCACCAGGGATGAAATACCCAGGTTGCGTGCAATTTGATGTCCGGGTTCATACTGCACCTCCAGATCTTGCTTGCGAGTAATTTCGTGGCCGAATTCTGGCTCTTGTTGGTACTTTTCCTTAACAGGGACGGTCATTTCAATATCAACATTACCATGGCTATGACCAACCACTGTGGCTTGTGTTCCCAAAAACTTGCTGCCCAAGAAAAAGGCGATCGATTTCACAGGGAAACTTTCTTCAATGGGGGGAGCAGGTTTTTCAATATAACGAGGGTCAGGATTGTTCACCTTGATAACGACAGTTTGGATAGGCACAAGGTCTTCCAAAGAAGGGTTCACAAACTCCTTCACCAAGGCGCCTTCTTCCGTCTGATGCATGCCGTTCAAGACACACACATGGAAACCAACTTCAATATCACCTACGAGCAAACCGAATCGCTTACTGGGCATGTAGTCGGCACGGTCCATACGGGATCTCCATGTTTCCTTTTCTCTTTCGTCCCAATAGTGTTCCAAAATTTGCTTCTTGCCATTGTTAAATGTCACGTAGTATTTCTTTTCAGCATCAGATACACCAATGACGACAGCCTCTTTCAAATAAGGATATTGCACATAAATGCTTCTGTAAAGGAAGAGCTTGGCGATATCTTCAATCTTCGCATGTTCGTATTTGTTCTTGATGGAGATAATCACAGATTCGTTACGGCTGTCTTGTTGGAAAACATGGACACCGTGGTGCTTGATTTCATAAGTAAAGGGAATGGTTTGAAGTGAAGGGAAGCCAGCCAAAGCATCCTTGCCAACTTTAGCGCCCTCAAGAAGCTTCTTACGGAACTTTAAACTGTTGTTTCGCAAAGTAGGCAAATGATAGACATCTTCACGTACAAGACAGTTATGAATATCAGGGAAAACACCAGGTAAAGGACTAGGATAGACAGGCAAATCTTCAAAAGACTTGGTAGCCAACGACTTGTCATAAGTAAACTTAAAGCTGTTACCAAATTTCGTTCTTTCACGCTCTTCTTGTGTTAAACGCTGTTCACGATTACCCATAGCTTCTAAAAGACGCTTTTCATCAATGAAGGGGATTTTTACAATGGCTTCCCAATCTTGCTTCTTTCCGTTCATATCCAATTCGAAATCACGAGGGTAAAAGTCAATAATAGGCGAGTTGGCATCAGTCATTAAATCTTGGTAAGCGAGAGGCAAGAGCTTCTTACTCAAACTGGGCAAGACACCCATCAGCTGTTCAAAGGGCTTGAAAGGATGGCCAATCGTAAACTCATGGTTTCCAAAACGTTCAATGCCTTTAAGGTCGGAAATTTTAGGAGCATAATGGTAAGGATAAAACCAGCCCCAAGAAGCAACACCGTCGTAATAATATCTAAGAACCCATTGAATACCCACAATGTAAGCACCGACCAAGTCATCCATCTGCTTCTTGTTATCATAATCGATGTTCATTTTTTCTTTATAATAATCTGCTTTCCACTGTCTTAAACCTGCTTCGTACTTTTCCTTTTCTTCTCTTTCAATTTCTTCTCTTGTGATGTTTTCAGGTATGATTTCGGCATTTTCGTACTTCTTCAGTACACGATCACGGGCAGCAATGGCTTCTTCGTCAACAGAGGACTCTTCTGACGCATCTCCGTTCTCATCTTCAATATCTGCATCTGAATCAAAAGAAAGTTCAACATAGGTCGACTTATCCGACTCGTCATAATCAAAATGACAAGACATATTCAGGTCTTGTGCAAGTTTATCCATGAACTTTTTATCGCGTGCTTTGAAGGGCATATCAAAATGCAATGTAGTTCCCTTTCCAGGCTTGCTCTTTAACAAATAATTATTCACTTGACGGAAAATAAGTTCCTGTTTATCTGTCATGACGAGCTTTCCTTCTGACTTCTTTTTCTTTTCCAATTGGTGCAATAACTGTCTTTCAGATTGGCCGTTTTCCTTTTTACCAGCAAGATATAATGTATCGATGGCTTCTAATTCAAAAGCTTCCTTTTCTACCACGTCCGAAATACCGTTCAAGATCTTTTGAAGACGGGACATGTCGACACGACCACCGTCTTGAATGTATCCTTCACAGGTAGGTAATACGTCCTTGTAAATCTTAAACATAAGACCCAGAGCGCCTTCGTGGATATGAAGGTTGGGCAAATTGGGTAAGAAATCATTACCAACGAATAGGGCTAATAAAATGAAATCATCTAAAACGCGTTCAAATTCATAGGGGAAAGATAGAGAGTCGCTAAGTGATTGAAATTCTAAATCTAAATATTCTCTCATTAATGACAAGTGCATCAAGTAAAAATTTTGACTGTCCAAGCTAATAACCATGGTTATTAATAAGCCCCTACTTTTTTTTTTGACTTTCTGGTTTTACCTTTTCTTCTTATGGTTTTGTTTACCAAAAGTGACTTCTTCACGTAGTAAAGCGAAATGAGGATCGTGACTTAGCAAGCCCAGCATGACTAAATCAGCATCTAGACCGTACAAACAGTGTCTTACATTGAGATCATAATCAGGTTGTGCTTTGGCGAGACGAATGTATTCCATAATCTTATGTTCACCTTCACCTGGTACTTCAGGACCAGACAAGACAATCTCTACATTTCTCCAGTTGGCGTCTTCAGAGACCTTTTTGGAAATAAAATAACGTAGTTCTTGCGTGAGTTTCTTCATGAATTCCGTGCCTGGTGTAATACAGTTGGAATCAAATGGGTCTTCGGGTGGTAATTCTTCGCCCTTGGAAAGTGCTTTTTGCTTGGCTTCTTCCGCGTCTCGTGCCGTACGGAAACGACGTGAACGTTGCTGGTTCATCTTGGCTCTTGGTGCAACGCCATCAATAGCTAAAAAGAATAGTTTTTTGGGCTTGATCTTTGAGAATAGATGATCAATATAGTTGAAGATGCCAATCCAGATCTGCTCTTCTGTGATTCTGAAATGGGCACTGTCGTTGTTGTTATGTGAACAATTGTGAATGATGCCGTTCATATCCAAATATAAATTGTCTATTATCAAGAGAGTCATTATATGTATAGGGTTAGGAAGGGGAGAGAGCAAACTAACCGAATTCTGGGATGCTATTGTCAGTGATCAGTTGCGAACACATAGGATAACGCTCACTAAACAATAGGTAGTTAGCATAAAAGATATTATTCAATGTACAAAACACGTAAAAGCACACAGATACACATATATGTGTGTAAAATAAACGTGTTGCGCGAATACTATGTACCTTATCCATCTGAAAAATTTGGGAATACCCATATTTATGTATGTAACTAGAAAGAAAAACCTACACTTTTTTCTCTTTTGTTTTTGGAAAATTTATATGGCCTACTGCGGACGTCATTTTTATGTTCAGGAGCGGTGCTATGATTACGAAAATAGAATTTGGTGTCAGTCATGAAAGCACTTTAGTGGTCTTTTTAAAATGACACTGAAAAAATATTATGCACACTAGTAATATAACTTTTCCTTATTTCAAGGGCAATTAGTTTCAAAAAGCAAAAAGAAAAAGCTATACATACAAGATATCCTGATATACCATAACCAGTGATTCTTAAGCAAATCAGAAGATATTTGATATATGCTTTATGTACTAACAAACAAATACTACAACGTTTCTAGTTATGTTTATACAATGGCTCCTTATTTATTCAAAGCGACGTTATAGATAGAGCGCAGTAAATCGTAATCATTTACAAATTTTCCTTTTTACAAGTTTAAAGCAGCGCGTCACAACGTCGATATTGCGTGTCTAAGTATTCTTTTTTTTTATTAAGAGGTTTTCCTGCTATGTCAGAACAATGGATTTCAAAACAATGGGCTACTACAAAACAAAGAGTCCTATTAAAGCCGTAAGTTGATAACAGTGCTTTTAGGTATACCCCGCGCAGTAGTGTACTGGTTTTTTTCATGTAGGAAGAGATTGATATACATATTCGAAAACAACAACATGGAAGCATTTTAATTTGACTGTATTTAGACATGCGCCAAGGTAGACAACCTCAACCCCCTACAAAAGACTTCTAATAATCCAAGATATAAAACAGCAGTTGATGCCTAATTTCTGAAAGTTGTGCATGTGTACTATCATGATCAATGATAGGTGAACATTTAAGGTATTTTAGATTTGACTCATAGTTAACTACTTCCATAGCATACATAAAATACGAAGGCAGTCCTTAGCCCGATAACTGCAAAATGTATAAAACCTGGTATTTTACCGGTACTAATGAAATCACTGCTTGACATTTATATTTTACTTGGAGCATATTTATAGGTTACGATTACACAAAAACCTTTTATTTACACCTTATTTTTGAGAAAGCTTTAGGTGGTACGATTTAGGTCTAAAAAAAAAAGTTAATTTATGCAACATAAAAGAGCCCTTAATTGTACAGCTTTACCTTGTAAATTGATTAAAGCCATGCTTACTCATAGAGAAGCCCAAGCCACTTTCCTTCGCACCTACCCAAGCTAATGCAGGATCAATATAGTCGCAACGGTTCATGAACCAAGTGCCTGTTTCAATTTGGTCACCAATCGCTAAAGCCTTTTCTTCATTCTTTGTCCAAATGCTAGCAGTTAAGCCATAGTTGGAGTCATTCATTAGTTTAATGGCTTCTTCATCAGAAGACACTTTCATGATTCCAAGAACAGGGCCAAAAGTCTATGCATATAACCTTAATATGTATGAAGAACTTTATGCTTGGTTTGTATTTACCTCTTCTTTCATAACAAGCATATCATGATTGACATTGACAAGGATTTGAGGACTAACGTATCCAGTTCCTTCCTTTTGATTTTTTCAGTCTTATGAAGACTTGTCGTTGTTTAGTTTAAGCTTACCTTGTCTTTAGGGAATACGGATTTGGTATCAATGAGCGGAGTGGCGCCTTTCTCTATAGCGTCCTTGATATGACGTCTTACATTGTCAGCAAATTTAATATTCGCCATAGGACCTAATGTAGTCTCTTGGTCACTAGGATCACCAAGGACATAAGACTTGAAAAAAAGTAAGTTGGAATGCTGTACACCTTAAAAAAAAAACACTTTATACCTTGGTGATTTGAACAGCCTTTTCGACGAATTGGTCATAAACCGATTCATGTACATAGCAGCGTTCAATAGCACAACAACATTGTCCTGAATTGAAAAAGGCGCCATCAACGATATTTTCGGCAGCAAAATCTATGTCTGAATCTGACAAAACATAAGCAGGATCCTTACCGCCTAATTCCATTCCTGAGCCTATCGTACCTATGTAAGTTTTCTTTTTTTTTTTTTCGCATCAGTTATTTTTACCTATCAAGTGTTGACAATCACCAATAGATTGTCTAATCTTTTTACCCACTGCCACACTGCCGGTGAAATTCACGTACTGTATTAAGGGATGTTGCACTAAATAGTTGGCGTCTTGATCTGAGACATGTACTGCATGGACAACGTCATGAGGTACGCCTGCTTCTCTTAAAGTATTCACAAAAATATCAGCGCATTGAGGTGTTTGTGGTGACTGTTTCAAAAGTACAGCGTTACCTGCTAAAAGTGCAGGAATAAGGTTGTTGACAGCAGTAAGATAAGGATAGTTCCACGCAGCAATCAAAAAGACAACACCGAGGGGCTCTTTGCGTTGGAATCGCTTTACAGTGCCGGGAACGTGCTCAATAACATCATCTTGAAGCGCTTCCTCAGCTACAGAAATCATATAGTTGGCGCGTTCCAAGACACCTTTGACCTCGCCGTGGCCATAACGAATAGGACGACCCATTTGCGACGTGATGGATTGAGCTACTTGGTCTTTTTTCTGTTCAAAGAGCTGGCAAAACTTCTTCATGATAGACACGCGTTCTTGAATAGATGTCTTTTTCCATGATTTAAAAGCTTGGTTGGAAGCTTCAACAACCTTATCTATCTCGTTTTGAGTGAGTGTAGGGACTTGGAATAAAACCTCTTGTGTTGAAGGTGAAACAACTTGAATATGACCAGTGTTTGTCATTTTTTTTTTTATGGAGAAAAAAGAAAAAAAAAGAAAAAAAGGAGATAACAGTTTTAAAGCAGGAATATTTGCATCATCGTCGTTCTATCTATTTTTTTTCTCAAGGCGGTCAATGAAATGTTATTTAGCAGGCTGATTTTGAAAGTCTAAGAAGGAGGACTGTACCATCGAATTCATAACCCTTTTTTACTTCGTGCTGAGTTGATAAAACACACCCTTCATTGGAAACACTTGAGGCTAGTCGAGTTGCTTAATTCATAATTGCTGTCCGTTAACGTGTTAGCTTCGATCCCATTTTTTAACTTTCTTATGACTCCAGCGTCTCGTTTGACTGCCTAGTGAAAAATACAAAGAATGTTGCATTGTTGCCAACAATTGATATTTTACTTCTCTATTCCAGAAAGGTATGGATGGTAAGGAGGAATGACGTGAAAATGGTATCCAACCGTTCTACTACATGTGGAGTAGACTTTTAAAAACAAACAGTGAAGAAACTTGTGATTACACATCAATTCTAGCTAGTTTGTACATATAAAGTAAATCAATAGGTATTTATTTATTACTGCCATTATAGTTTATAAATAACTATGTTTGTGTGTATATTAGGAAGAGAAAAAAAAAATGTTGATATCAAAGAGGCAAGTCAGTTTTGGCGGTTGAGCTTGTTAAGTGTGTTTCTAAGTCTTTCGGGATTAGCATACGTGTGGATATACCCAGCATTGCGAGCCTCATCGAAGAGCTGTTTCCAGTTCATTTTCTTTAGCAGCTCTACAGCTTTCAACAAATTCCCTGACTCATTCCATGTCTGTTTTTTCCGGAGCTGATTCAATTACTTTCAATGGGTTTTCACGAGTGAGAGTGCTACTGCTTACATATACTGTTGTTGGAAGTTCTAATGGCTTTGGGATTGATGATTTAGTGGCAAGTGAATTGATATATTTGACGGGCACATGATTCATTGTACAGAAACCCATCGTTAGCATATGTTTTAGCTTTTTTAAGATCGCTGCCATCTTGTTCAAATGCTTCCAGTATTCTTTTGTATTGATCCCTGTTGGCTTCACAAACACTTAAGATTACTTCGAGGGTTTTTTCCTCATCTTTTACTTTGTGTTCAAGCACTTCTTTGGAGATACTATATAACATTTCCACCGTTGGGTCATTTCTGTGCTCCAAACTAAGCAATGAGATTTGTTGTTCTGTTAGTACATATCCTAGTGCAACCATCTCCGATAGCGGCGTGCTCAAAAAGGCAAAAATGGTGTGTTTGTTCATGAAAAGATGCTCTTGATCCCCATCATTCAGAAGAAGGCTTCTTAAAAAAAGGACAGGACTTGAGACATGTCAATTAGACACGTCAAATTCAAATTAGCGTGATATCGTCCTAACTTTTATAAGCATTTAAGGATTTTGCTAAATGAACACGTTCACTGACACACAGCAAAAAAGGTATAAGAAGAGCGCAACCGTTATTAGGGACGCTTCGAAATCGAATGCTTTTTCAGAGGCTTATTTTTGTTTGCAGTGAATCTCCTTCTTTGAATGATATAAGCTCGCATAAAATGTATACAATAAGAGCAAAAGAAAAAGCGTAACCATAAAAGCTGTTCCTATTTACAGTACCCGCTCTCAATAAGACTGAGTTTTTTTTTTTATGTTTTGCAGCCTTATTGGGAGTGTAGCCTTATTGAGAACAGCCTTATTGAGAGCGGGCACTGTATAGATAATAAAATAAAATGTTACCAAACTGTGGTCCTTGCTATGTTTCTTTGTTCTATAATGGTTGATTCACTATAGAGAGAAATAAGGTTCATTGTCTTAAGAACAGCTAGATATATCATACAAAGGAAGCAATTATTGTTCAGTAAAGATTCAACTGAAGTCTGTGTGTAATGAACGTGTTCATTTAGCAAAATCATGAAAAAGAGCCTGTAAAGTGCCAGTGTATTAAGAAATCCCCTAAAATTAGCCAATCAGTGTTCTCGAAAAAAAACGCCAAATCAAACTAAACCAACAAAGGACTATATTGTACGCAGGACAAACACAACGATACCATCGCACTATCTCCCCCAAACTTTACCGAACGAAGGAAGTGATAAATCTCAAAACGCTCGCCTTCCTTTTTCAAAACTAATGGAAGCCCTTCTTTACCATATACTTTGAATCTAGACCCGTCGGGCCAAATGACACATTTCCATTGCTCTGATGTCCAATTGACTTGTACTTTAGCCCATATAGGTGATCCCACTTATAAGCTCTGCTCAACAATGGTTAGATAAGTGTTTGAGGTTAAGATTAGCCGCCTTTCGCTTAGTTGTGGATATAGAGTGCTTCTGATCCATAAATTGAAGTTAGACGCTAAGGTCCTCGTATGCTTGGAGTGAGTCCTGTCTAATCAAGCAGCCTAAATGGCGAGATATGTATTCTTTCAAGTTATTGGGGGGTTTTTCTGGGGTCTTTTTCTTCACTGCGGTGCTTCTTTCAGCATTCCTTTCAATAACATTTCGGACATTGCTACGTGTCAAGCCGATCATGGTGACAATGTCCCTTTGGCTAATTCCAAGCTGCCCTAAATTACAAATTGCTTCCATTTTCATTAATTTGACCTTAGAATTGGATCATTCAGGCTCTGTGAGTTTCTTAAGTGTAATTACGTATTGGTTTGTGATCATTTGCTAAGATCATCTACTTTATTTTAAAGAAAATGAGTGATGAGATCTTAAAGTATCTTGAAAGTGGGTTGTATATTATAACCTCTGACTGTATGCATAATACAGTGAGTTAACACGGGGTCCACTGTCCTATTGTTCCAAAAGTGGTTGCTTTTTGCAGGTTACAAATCAAGATTCAAACAGGTTTAAGTTTTCTTTGATGTCCAATAGGTTTATTCTGCAATATCGACCCAGAAACAAGACAACATACACTATTGTTGTTGAAGAATTTTCATCTTCGATCGATATGTGATCAGGACGTGATTAATCAAGGAAGAATCACGTATGATAACTGTTATATCAGACCAGTAAATTTGATGGTAAAAAAGAATCTATCGCCTACGATATTAATAGTTTTTTTCGCACATTGATAATAACAATCATGATTTGGCCAGTTAGATATGCCTATAAAGAGTTTAAATATTCATTCACTTGCAAGATAATGATCCCAATCATAGAAATCAACGGCTGCAAGAAGTTGTCGATTCAAAATGGGTAGCAGAGGTATATTAAAACACATGATGGAGGCTCTATTGATTGATTTATTTGATTCAGCGTGTAAATGCCTTGATATTATTTTGATCTTTTCAAGTTGATTGCATTTAGCCATTTATAGCATGACTACAAAGTCTATTTTTAGCTGATCTATTGTCTAGCATATAACAATAGAGTAGTTTTTTGTGTATATAAAGCAAGAGTTTTTTCTTTCAAATTGATGATCATAAACTCTCTCTTTTTATTCATTTATCAAGATATGGTGGTGTCTTCCAAGGATAAGAAATCGTACGCTTCTTTTTGTCAAGATTCGATACATGTTACTATGTTACTAATGTCTTACTGTAGGAAAACCCCTTCCTCCTCATCTGCAAAATCAACGTAAGAACATCATATACAAAGAAACACAAGAGATATATTGACGGACTCTTTTTTTTTTTTTTTGGCCCGTACTTTAGTGGTGGTCAAGAAGACCCAAAACAAGGAGGTTCTAGTAAAACCAAACCTGAGGATAGAAAAATTGTTACACCAAAGTATATGGCTTTAATAGTCAAATTTTTTTGTTTTTTGAAAATGCCTTCTTGCTAACTTTTCTTTATTATACATTATTAAAAGACGTGTTTTGCGTTCCTCAATGCGGTATATATAGACAAGACATTTTATCTATCTTAGGCTTAGTAGTTTCTTAACATTTCTCTTTTTTTAGTGCTACTTGTCCCTCCCCCAACCCACATCTTGAATCTGGCGACAACGCTAGAGCCTCAAATGAAAACAACGAAAGGTACGCGTTTAACTCTTTTGTTTCATAACATTAAATTTATAATCGTTTATAGTAAAAATAAGGCTGATTCGTCTAGCGCTGGTTCCAAAAGGTAATATACAAACTGTAAATCAAGAAGGTTCAAGCTCTCACATTTTGATTTTACGTACAGGCGTATTCAGCAAGTAGATGACGCCAAGAATGCTAAGCCAATTACATCTAAGCGCCATCAATCAGCTCCTGTGTAAAAGCATTTACTTGTTATCCATAGATTTTTTGTACTGATTTTAGTATATTTTATCTATAATGGGTCATCCTCCCCTGACACTGTTCCTGCTGCCTCTAATAATTTAACTGCTACCACTAGCCTTGCTAATCCAACTGTTACCTTTCATCCTGGCATTTTATCTGCTACCACTGCTCCTGCCAGCTCAGTCTCCACTATTGTTCCTGTTAGTTCAGCTTCTACTCCTCCTCCTGGTTTTTTAGCTGCTACTACTAGCCCTGCTACTCCAACCGTTACTGTTCTTCCAGGTTTTTTAACTGCTACTACTGCTCCTGCTAGCTCAAATTCTACTACCGTTCCTGTTAGTTTAACTCCTGCTACTGCCTCTCGTACCTCAACTGTTACCATTCTTCCTGGTTTTTTATCTGCCACTACTACACCTAGTAGCTCAGTTACTACTAGTGCTTCTGGTTCTACTAAGCCAACCCAAATTTACCATCCTTTTGTGCCTCCAACCGGTAGTCCTCCAAAAGATTATTATCTCCCCCCTGTTCAAATCCCCCCTACTTTTCCTTGGTCAGCTCCTCCTTTGAATGTTGTCTTCCCTTCAGTTACTCCTTCTTCCAAAGCTACTTCTTCCAAGAGCGAAAGACCCGTACTTAGCACTAAGAGGTAAAGAGTCAAACGAAATAAGTACAAAAAACTGTTATAAACTAAAGCGCTGTATATATAGATCGGCTGAAGATACGGAAGATCTCACTGATTCTCAAGAGGGCACTGATTCTAAAGAGCCTTCCCAACCCATCAAGGTCCAGGCTAAAGTTAAGCGTCAACGTAAACTCAAGGATGTCAGTACCTCCAACAAAAATGAAGATAATGCCTCTGATAGCGGTCCCGTAAGCAGTACTTCTGGTGATGACGATGGTTGCAGCAGCGACACAAGCAGCGGTTCTGCGGATACCTATTATACCGCTAAAGATTCAACTCCCTCTTCCCCTGTCGCTGATGAGAGTGCTAGCACTGTCGGACCTTCTCCTGCCGCTGGTCAAAAGGAAGAAGACATTGATGAAGTGAAGAAGGAAGCAGATGGCGATTCTGCTACGGGTGAAACTAATACCAACGATGAAGAAGCTTGTGTTGGCATTCCAACTGTATACCATCCTGCAGTTTACGTTGACGTAAACGATATCTTGACTCCTACTCCTGAGCCTTCATCTCCTGATGAAGGCATTAATGCATCAAACAATTCTCCGGAGCCCACTGCTGACGAGGCTGCTGCTGTTACTGAAAGCAAGCTCCCCACTGCTACCAAAAATGAAGAAACAAAGTAGTTCAAGGTGTTATGATACTTTTGAATCAGCATTATAATGCTGGTTAAAATATTTTTGTCAAAAAAAAAAAAAAAAAGAAATAAATCTTTTGTTCTAACTTACTGCTATAAGTTTGCTGTTATACATTTATTGTCTTTCTCTTTGCTCATGAAACTTTTAGTTCCCTTGATACGAAAGATGCGTGCTGTCACACATTGGATATTATGGTAGAATAAAAAAAAAAATACACACCAACACGAAATTCAGCAGCATAGTCATGGTAGCACGTTAATTTTACACGAATTATGCATGCTTGCACGAATTTCGTGTAATTAAATTTTTTGGTGTATACTGTAATATTTGACTGAAATTATAGGTTTTTATATGTGGAACAAGGTGAAATGGAATGAGTCTCCTTGTATCCTTTATTAAAAATGGTGGGAGATTCACGAGTCAGATTATTACTTGTACATATTTATATAAAAAAAATATTTTAAATACGAATACTGTTACACTGCCAATGATAAGATGTACTTGAGTTACAAATATAACCGTGTTACATGATAATCCCCAATTATATATGACAACTGATGGTGTGATAGAAGCAGCAGTGGCTAAGAATAGGGTGCATCTAATTCGATAATAAAGGAAGTATGCCTAAATACGACATATACCAACAATTTTAATATTTTCAAAAAAAAAAAAAACCCCCTCTGACTATGCTCATGTAGGTTTACATACGAATAGAGCTGCAAAGAACGATGTGCAAGAATATGTATACAACTTGTTTTGTTTTTTAGGTTATTCATCAGACAACACCTACATTTCATTTTTATGGTTGTCAGCGGCTGTTATCAATTAATAGTACCTAGCCATTATTTTAAAGATATGTAAAACCTGACTCCTTGTAATAATTGGCTGATCCACACTCTTTAGGAGCCCGTATTTCAGAAATTTGCTGTCTTCAAGCATACTTGATGATACTTGGCTTCAGTTTTAGTATAGAGGGTGGAAAATTACAAAATTATTGGCTAGGAGTCTAATAGAAAATAAATCTTCTGGATAATTCTTTCCCAGGAACCAGTGCATCGTATACCAGGTTGTGCCTTTCTATTTTCTTTATCGCGTACTGTCCTTGAAAAGCTCTGGCGTTGTTACAGTGATAATTTGAATTGCTAGTCCAGGTGGAAGTATCATTTGTAGTCTGCGGCAATAAACTCCAAGATTCCCAAGCCACTAAAGACATCTTATTTATCCTCAACACCTTATAATACTTTCCCCAAATATGTTTACTATTGCATGTGGTGGACGTCATATAACAGTTTTTTATTTCTTTATTTGTACAAATATATTATATGTGAGGAATCTTGCTTTTTGTGTTATGTAATAAGGGAGCGCGTTTAAAAGCCTTTTTCTTCGCCTTCAGAGATAATCTTCTTTACAATTTCATCGGTATTTGTGGTATTAAAGTTGCTTTCCAAGACACCTTTTGAAGGAGACACGGCTTCACCAGTATTGCCACCAGTAGTAGTAGTGTGAATATCAAAGTTTTGAACAACATCAATTAAGGGAATTGTCTTGTCGTTTCTCCACTTACTGACCATACCTTCGTTGGCGATGACAAAGAATTCAACATCGTGGTTACCTTTATAGACGACTTTAGTGGCCATTGTTTATTGATTATTATATATAGATATATAGAGAAAAGGAAGTATTCACGAAATCCTCCCTTTTATACTTTTTGTTAAATAGATATATCATCTTATTCCAATGACGTTGATATGATTTAATGCGTCAATCAACATTTTCTAATTTAAAAAAATTCCTGCTTGTAAATCCACCCAATCAAATTACTAATAAAAGAGACTAAAATTTTTTACCGCAATGAGATCATGCTTGAATGTTGTTTGTATTATCTATATACTCCTTCTAGAAGTTAAAAGATACAGGCTTGTTTTGCTTAAAATTGTAACGATGACGCCAGAGATTTTTAGCTGAGCGACCTTTTAAATTTCGTGTCAAACGAACTACGTAACTAAAACAAAGAGCTTTAGTGTTAAAGTTGCTTGTGCTGAAAAAGATATTACATATTGCTTTCACATAAAAATAAGCTCTTTCTCTTTAATCACGTTATCATTCAAAGCTAAATAAGTCAATAAATCGCGTAATCAATGTGGCCCAAGGGCTTTCTTTTTTAGTAAAAGCTTTTCGATTAGTATAGCGTGTTAACCCCTATGACAAATAAGTATAAATTGTAAACATAGACATATTGGAATAGTAAGCTCGGTTGGAGGCCCAAAGTTGCTTGAGTGACATAAAAGACTACTGTCAGGGCTCCTTTATGGTATACACTGATTATTTATTATAATTTAATAAGCGAATATATGAGGAGTGCTAATGTCTGCAATGTATTTTAAAGAGTACTGTGTATAGTAGAACAACCTATGTTATATTATATTAGTGCTTTATTTAATTATTTAGATCAACTTCTAATCCTTAGTCATTTTAAAGGGCTTAGTACAATTAGTTGCATAGCCCGTACAATGTATCTATAGACTAATAGACTAGGGGTACATATGTTTTTTAATGAAACTATACAACTTAGAGCTATTTTCAGATGTAACTAAAAGCCCCCAACAAGTCAAGTATCTAGTAACACGCCCTAATTTTATATATTATTTGTTTTCTTTTTCAATTAAAGAGCATAATGAACTTGAGGTAACGCACACGTGTGATTACTTTTATTCATGGTTTTGACTGGGACTCGAGTCAAACCTTGAAGTGGTCTGCTTTCAAAATGTGTTCTTGCATAATTTCCCTCACTATCGTCATTAACTATAGCGTGCTTTATTGCTCTCCAAACTTGCTGCTATGTACTTTGATATTTGAAAAGAAACTAGGCTTGTATTATATATCAATGATTTATGGGAGTCTTCAATAAAGGTAATTTATGTTAATATATTTTTGCACCTAACTCTAAATAGACAATGATGGTAATACAGTTGTTTTTTTTTTTTTTTTTTTTTTTTTTAAAAAAAAATTTGACAATTCGGTTAATTTAGTATTCTTTTTCTCTTCTTCTTTAACTCTATTGATTAAATAAAGAATGCCTTCATACCGTACCTGTCCTGCTACTTGTGAATTATGCGGAAATTGGTTACCACAGCACAACGTAAACAAAAATTACATTGAGCGTAGCCTCATATTAATATGAATATTTAGGCTTCCTGTCCCAGAAATGGTGTTCACCCCTCACAATGGAGTCTAAATAGAGACAATGTTGATTATGATAAATCAATAGTACTAGTGCAAGATTTAGAAGAAAAAGACGACGAATACTATAATGAACAACACTCACAATCCACAAGCATGTATACCTTACAATAAATCATGTCATTCTCTCTCTCTCTCTCTCTCTATTTTTCCCATAACAATTATCGTACTACTAATACAATACATCATTACAACTATATTACTCAATTTATGTCCTTTTTATTTTGTATTACAATGTCTTTATGACTATTATATCATGCTACTTTTCTTAAATATATATGCAAAAATAAGAAGTTACTAGTCAAAGATTTGATGGCCGATACTACATTAGGCAAACGCGTCTAGAAAAATCTACTGAATCATTTCACATAATGGTGCATTACACAGCGTAACTATTTTTATGATGGTTCTGGATTAAAAAGGCGGCAAAAAAAAAAAAAAAAAAAAGAGCTGCGAACCTCATAAAACCAACATTTTCAAGCTGAAAAGGGGTAGCCTACGCGATAGGGATAGACCTGAAGGGACAGTTAACCAGAAGCAACAGAGAAGAAAGCGCGGTGACCGGTATTTCAATTAGGACATAGCCTTTAAGCAGTCATTATGACAGCCAATAAAAACTTTCTCTCAAAGAAGAAAAATTTTTTTTTGTGAGCGAGCCTATAAAAGCCTTGGTATACAATTCTTTTACAAAAATTCTTCTTTTCATTTTTGGATAGTAGTAGACTTTTTTACAAGGTAAATAATTACATATGGTTCTTGCGCTTTTTCTTTGCTTCTTTGAATGATGAATTAAGCTGGCACCAGTCCGAGCTTCATGAAGGAAAACTTAAACTAGGACTCCAATATACGCAGGAAGTCCCTGAAAAGGAAGCTTTGTTTTTTTAAGACAAGAACCATATTATGTTTCCTTTTGTTTATAACGCGTATAACTAATTTTTCTTTCATTCTAGGTTGTCGCATAGCAAGTTTTGTAAAAAGCTACTATTACTTTTAAAAATAAAAAATGTTTTTTTTTTACCCAAACTGTCCAAGTGATTGACAACTGTATTACTAGTCTTTTTAAAGCTTTAAAGCGATTGAAAGTGGATAAATGAGCCATTCTTCGTTTCTGTCATCTCGGCCTATAGTAAGCTGACAAATCTCTTAATAGTTACCGATGGTATCTTTTCAAGTGCTATTGAAATAAGATGGTTTCTTATATCGCATCATTAAGCAAACTTACAAACAGTTAGATCAACTGCGGCAAAAGCAAGCACTACAGTTAACAAGGACTTATCAAGAATTCTACACCAAGTAGAAAAACTATACTGCGGTTGAGTTATGTTCTTTACAAGTACTTTCATCGACATTTCTCCCGAGATTCTTCTAAACAAGTTCCATTACGTTATATTTTTTAGTGCATTTGAGTCAAACTAAAAAAAAAAAAAAAAAAAAAGCCACCGCTGTTGCGAGCTAAAATAAAAAAAAAGAACCCTAAATTTTTCATTTTCCTTTTTTTTTCACAAAATAAAAGATGTCCTCAGCACAAGTAGCAGACAACACCGACGAAAATGTCGAGATCTGGAAGATGAAGAAGTTGATCAAGAACCTCCAAATGGCTAGAGGGTAAAAAAAGAAAATAACTATACAATAGTTTGCTTTAGAGCTAACCAAAAGTTAAAATAGTAACGGTACTTCTATGATTTCTCTTATTATTCGTAAGTCATTACAATGTCTTTTACAAAATGAAATCTCATTTTATTATATGTGTAGCTCCTAAGGATCAAATTTCTCGTGTTGTTAAAATGTTGGCTGATGAATACGGTACTGCTTCTAACATCAAGTCCCGTGTTAATCGTTTGTCAGTTTTATCTGCCATTACGTCTACACAACAACGTTTGAAATTATACAACAGAGGTTAGTCTAAATTACTGGAGTTGGAAAAAAAACAAATACTCAACATGAAATAAATAGTTCCTGAAAACGGCCTTGTTGTTTACTGTGGTACTATTATCACTGACGAAGGCAAAGAAAAGAAGGTCAATATTGATTTCGAACCTCACAAGCCTATTAACACCTCACTCTATTTGTGTGATAACAAATTCCATGTGGAAGCATTATCTGAACTCTTGGAAAATGATTCCAAATTTGGTTTTATTGTTATGGACGGTAACGGTACTTTGTTCGGTACTGTGTGCGGTAATGTACGTGATGTAATTCACAAATTGAGTGTCGATTTACCCAAGAAACACGGTCGTGGTGGTCAGTCCGCTCTTCGTTTCTCTCGTCTTCGTGAAGAAAAGAGACACAATTACGTCCGTAAGATTGCTGAACTTGCTGTTCAACTTTTTATTACCAACGACAAAGTCAATTGTGTTGGTCTTGTGTTAGCTGGTTCTGCTGATTTCAAGACTGAATTGTCTCAATCTGACATGTTTGATCCTCGTCTTCGTGCCAAGATTGTCAAGATTGTTGATGTTTCTTATGGTGGTGAAAACGGTTTCAATCAAGCTATTGAATTATCTGCTGAAGCATTATCTAATGTCAAGTTCATTCAAGAAAAGCGTTTGATTGGTGATTACTTTAGTGAAATTTCTCAAGATACTGGTAAGTACTGTTTCGGTGTTGATGATACTTTGAAGGCTCTTGAAATGGGTGCTGTGGAGACTTTAATTGTTTGGGAAAACCTTGCAGCTAATCGTTACGTCCTCCGTGATGCTTCTGGTACTGAGGTTGTTTATTATCCTAACGCTGAAGAAGAAAGAACCAAGTCCTTCTTGGCTGATAAAAGTGTTGACGCTACAACTAACTCTGAAATGGAAATTATTGAATGTACTGCTTTATTAGAATGGTTTACTCTCAAATACAAAGAATTTGGTGCCGCTCTTGAAATTGTTACTGACCGTTCTCAAGAAGGCTCTCAATTCGTTAGAGGTTTCGGTGGTATTGGTGGTATTCTTAGATACCGTGTTAACTTTGAACAACTTAATTATGAATCTGACGAATTCATTTCTGATGACGATGAAGAATATATCTAGAACTTTTTCCCCCCTCTTGTTTAATTTGCCCCCCCCCCTTCTTTTTCTCCCTCTATTCCTTTTTTTTTTCCTTCTTCTCGTTTAATTTCTTTACTTGCATATAATAAAGAAATTGTTTAATACAACTGTATATTTTTATTTGGTCTCTACTATTTGTAATGTTCAGGTATAATCTTCCTGAAAACGCCTATAAATTTATTAGACCAATGTCCTTACAAAAGAAGAAAACCCACTTACCATCAAGAATGAAACTTGTTAAACCCCAAATTTCCTTCTCACCTTCAATATGGTCTGGTACTTTGAAAACCGGGTATTTAAGCTTGCTTTCACGGAATTGTTTAATTTCACGGACTTCTTTACTAATCAAGTATTCTATGGGTAATGTGAATACACTCGAGACTTCGTCTGGATTGAATGCATTCAAATCTATATCTCCTTTGATAAAACCAACATAAGGATGGACTCGAAGAGAGCCCGTTTTATTCGGTAATGCTGAATATTCACCCAAAATGTCTATCTGTGATGCGTCAATACCCAC
This sequence comes from Mucor indicus B7402, assembly GCA_000697295.1. Taxonomy (NCBI): domain Eukaryota; kingdom Fungi; phylum Mucoromycota; class Mucoromycetes; order Mucorales; family Mucoraceae; genus Mucor; species Mucor indicus. The sequence continues at coordinate 49,350 of JNEK01002718.1, forward strand.
TTCTTCTCTTGTTTCGCGAATGGCTGTATGTTCCGTTGAAGGGTCTGTATCATCTTTATATCCACGATATCAATAAGGGGCGTACGATGGAAGTGTATAACAATCTTACCTGTTTTACCACCAGGGAAACTATATTATTGCTTAGTCTTTAAAGGTGTGGAAATTTCTTTTAATAGGTATAATACCTGATTTCACCACGATGAGTGCGCATGTTCATATTCCTGACAGTAAACATGACACTTGGTTTACCTTCTGCTATACATAATGGGACTAGGACAGCAGCTTCTTTTACATCTTTTTTATAATGTAACTTGAATTTAGGACAATTGAGTAATCTTTTACTGAATAAAGATAAAGTTGTTGTATCAAAGACAATAGGGGCAGCTCGAGATATCATAGTTTGAATGTCTAAAAAAAAAAAAAAAAAAAAAAAAAGTCTATAATGAAGAAAGAAAAAACAGTGTTTGCTTTAATTAATTTTCTCTCGCCTCGTCTTAATTGGACAACAGAATAATAATAGTATATCTCAAGTCCGCTAGAGAGTGTTTCTTGTTCATGATGTAGTTTCTTAAAATAAACAAGTAGTCGTTTGGGTGTTATACAGGTTTAGGCACGTACTATAGCACATACAAACTACATATATTGACTTTTACGATCCCAATATGACATAGATAATACAACACGTCTAAATCACTTTTATTGACAGCTTTTCTCATATATCTAAACTAAAAAAGCACTTTTACTAGACCGTAACTTAATAGAGTAGTTAATTGCATTTCTTGTTTCTTTATTAACTCAAAAAGGCCTACTATGTATATTCATGCTGCATCTTTATTTAATAGGGAAGAAATATCTTTTGAAATCCAAATATGGAATAAATTAAGGGGTTTCTCAAGCCAATTGACTGTTGTCTGTCAGCGTAGAAAAATTCATTTACATGATAAGCTTTTTTTGAGATGGCTTAGTGATCACAATTTCTATCCAAGTAAAGTTATCCACTTTTCCAAAAATTAGAGTAATGCTCTATACTTTCATCTGAATACATATAAAGTAAAAGCAACCAACATAGCTTAATTCAACTGGAAGGGGAAGAAACAGCATATATTGTTACCTTAATTGTTGGTCTCTTAGTGTCTTGGTGTATTTATCTTTTGGGGCATTTATGTTATTCTAGCAGTTCTTAATCACTTTAATCGCTTAGTCTCTTATTCAAACGTTCTGCCCTTAGTTTAGCTGTTAAAACACTTTTAATTGATAGTCTTTTTGCCTTTGAGTACCTTACATCCCGACTCCTTAAGTATTCCTCCTGATATTTACAATAGTATAGTTATCACAAAAGAAGATTCTTTCTTTGGAACTGTATGCAAAAAACTTGAGAGATAATAATTCAACCAACTTCCATGATAACATACACTATTTTTTTCATCCCTAGGTATGACGATTTTCATATGCGGCTATGATAGTGGCTGTTAGTACATGTAAGGCTGCAAGTGAGGTTTCTTTTTCCATAAAACTTCTTTTGATAACATCTTGTGCACGAATACAATAGAAACTGCAGAGAGTAGCACAACCGCAATGTTCAACATTTACTACATGCTGGGTAATGAGAAGCTAGCAAACACAACAAGTGTATTGTAATCTGCTTTTTTACTGTTGGACAAAGATAATATGATGCTGTTCAATAACAACTTTTTGTCCTCTTCTCACAAAAAGACATGCTAAAAGCTTTCCTGGTTTTCTACGTAAACTTGTTATTATCTAATGACGATGGTAACCTTTCACTGTACATGAATACGTGCCATGACTGAAATTTTTTTTTGAAAAAGTTGTACGCGTTTAGACAGTAACAGAGAAATTGTGCCTACTATGGAACATTTTTCTACAATAGGTTGATCCTTTATTTTGCTTGATGAGAGAAAAAAAAAACTTGAAGGTTCCAGTGGTGTTGGAACGTGAGGTAAAACACAACTCATGTAGGAATTCGAAACTGTTCAAGTGCTCTCAGATGCCACTAGAAAATTAATATTATTTTATAGTTTACAATGAAAAGGCACCCTGGAGATAGAAAAAGACATCAGCTGTAATGCAGTTTCAAATAAGTTAAAGTTGCACTTGATCAATGCTGACAATTAAGGTGCAAGGAAAATATTCAAACTCAACGCGTATTATGCAAAAGAACTTTTTCCAAAAGGTAATTTTTCATTTTTATTCATTTTTTAAAAACCCCGGTTGCTTTGCTATGAGTCTATGAGTATGTTCTGACCGAAGCCTAGAACTGCTCTACCCGTCTTGCGCGACATTGACCGAGGAATTAAGGCACCTTAGACTACAAACCCATTTCGCTACTGTTTTCCCCTTAGTGCCACGATCCCTTTGTATCCCACGATCCCTTTATATCCCACGCAGTAGTTACTTTGAAATTTGCAGAATGGAAGCCCTGAAAAGAAGGAAGTAGTCTGCCCCTAAGACTGTGCGTCCACAGACCAGAGACCCCCTTAGGCTAAAGAAAAAAAAAAAAAAGAATAAATCAGGACAAAAAAGAGGCTCTTTATATACTTTATTTTTGATTAAGTGACTGCAGAAATTTTTTGGGACTTTCATTTTTGGGACTACTACTTTTTTTTGGGCTTGTAATTAATTGCTTTGTTTACAATAGGGAGTGAAAATAAACAAAAAGTAAACAATACTTTATTGATAAGAGAAGTATACAATGTATGCTGATTTGGTACCACACTGGTTTATGTTTTTTTTAAGCGGAGGCTGCGTCCTGCGTAATGGTATTTGCTATATTTCAATGTCATTTAGTTACTCAGCTTAGGAAAAAAAATATAAATCAGAAAGCTTGCAAAAGTGAATATTGTATCTAAATTACATGTGTCTTTCACCGTTTAATAAAACCCCAAGTCACTCCTTATTAGCATGTAAACAAAAAGATATTCACGCCATATCAAAGGTGTAACAAGTAGAACATATGGCTAATTTGCCTCGTTTCGCTTTCCCTTAACGTCTCTTATGGCTTCTACAACTTTTACAATAATATAACAATGTAAATAAATAAGGCCATTTTCTGGAAATTCATATAAATAGATGGAATATGCACACAGCAACAAGACTAGAGGTTTATGTAATTTATTAACACTGTGCCTCTCAAAAAAAAAAAAAGTCTATTGTGGCTTTTGTTTAAATCATCACTTTTTCAGCGATTTAGAAGATACATAGGATCAACAAGTGGCAAACATGCTGCTTAGGGCTTTAATAAACATCAAGAGGCCATTGCCTTCTTGTAATACACAAGTTGACGTTTGTGTAGCTAAAAAAAAAAAAAGGCTATTTTTAAATTAACTTCCATCTGGTAAACAGCTTTACTCAAATCTAATTAAACCACTCAAGTGATTTGATAGACTATATAGCCTACTGGTTATAAAACGCCTGTTACTAAAGCTAACTAATACTTTTCTACGGTACAAAATAGTCTAGTTTAGCTATACGAAAGTAAATATATTGATGGTACCCCATTTAATATTTAAAAGCACCTATTTAGGGTCTTGTATAGGTATATCTGCAATACTGGAGTGGAATCTTCCATAATTTTATACATATATAAACTATTAATATGTCAATACCCTGTACTAAGGGTTATAGCTTTCATAGTACAACAATTAATACTAACATAATTGGTAGAGAGGAAGACATGACAACTCATGACGTGATCTCTCTGGGTTAAAGACATTTTGGCTTGCTGATTTGTACTTATATACTTATCGTCAATTGATAACAAGATCATGAATAAAATCAAGAGAACAAATAAGGAAGACCTTTTTTTTTTTCGGATCCATATACGAAGATTTGAAAAATAAAAGTTCAACAAACCTCGAGGATTATCCAATTTTGTAAGGTCTAGTAGTATGCATAAAGGGCCAATTTACGCACTTGAAAACAGTGACCTCGAAAGATCAGTCTGGTAGTTCGCCCCTTTGATGTTGCCAAAACACGCGACATTGTGTTTGAGAGTTATTATTTGGCCATCATGCACAAGTGCATTAAAGGTTATCATAGCGTATCTGATATTTCATTCATTACCAACAATCTGGCTGGCACAATTTTTTTACCTACTTCTATTTCAGGTATAATGACTCAATGCATTTATCAACTGAAGTACTTTCATTCTATGCAGTATATGAAGATCGCACTAGACTTTCAGCCACTCTATCACCAAATGACAAACAAGTGCCAATGATAGAATTGTAAGCATACACGACCACATAATATTACTGCTCTAGAGAACACGTGCGATGACAAAAATGTTAGACCTGGATCTACATTAAAACATGGCAACAAAGTCAGGTTCAACACGAAAGCCTTCAAAAAAAAAAAAAAAAAAAAAAAAAAAAAAAAAAGATTAAAAAATTATAAAAGTCCTTAATAGAAATTGAAGCACCAACAACAAAGTATATGTTCCGTCGTCCACGTCAATCTTCTAAAAAATATTCCTATCGTCAAGAGAATTATAAAGCGCAAGGAATAATTTAATCCAGGATAGTTATGGCTCTTGGTACCTTTGGCTGTTATTTTTAATCACACTAGACCATAGATTGACACCTATATTGGCACTCTAAATCTGCATTTCATTCCTCCCATAGTGAGTTAATGACTTATCGGTTCTATCGGTGATTCTCTCATTTCGAATCTTGCAATTGATTGTTTGGTTTGATAAATAGCGTCCTTTTAAGGCGTTCGGTCTTTACCTTGCACATGGTATGCTATAACGATTGGGGTGAGTACAGAGGTCAATGCAAGTGGGGATATCGAAGGCAATTTGAATTCAGAAACAAATATCTATAGAGAGCATTTAATCATATTCTAATACTTTATATCTCGTCAGAAAGCAATTCATTATGTAGTTTTTTAAGATTTCCCCTTATGTATCTGAATTGGCTTCTTTATATACTTACTCGCTTTAATAGGACCCACTTCCATATACAGTAAACTCCTCATATAATAGCTCTCATTTGAATTGAATTTTAAAGATTCAATCATTTATAGTGGCTATATCCTTCTTTTTATCGTTTTTACTTTATCACATCTATTTATTACGATATCATTACATACATATACTCATCTTTACATAAGGAAAAAAGGGCCGCTCTATAAACTCAGCATCATCAGGTACGGGTATGTCTTGTGACACAACCCACGCTCAATGATATGGTAAAATACTGAAAGCCTGGTAATCTTACTGTATTCTCTTGAATAAACCACTGAAACTCGATTATCCCGTTTTTTTCTGTAACGTAACATCCGTCAAATTATTACATGTAAGTGCGACATTGATGTCATTTCACGGTTAAAATATATTAGCTAATTAACATCATTTATTTGTTTATTTTTTTTTTATGTATGTGTGTTTAAAATGAAAGAAATAATATTTATTATTAAAAGTACATGAAGATATAAACGAAGGAACTAATATACAAAACTTGGGGATGGTTGAAATAATTAAAGAGCAGCAACCTCTTTCTTCTCAGAGATAGAGGAGCCAGAAGAAGCTTCTTCGAGGCGAGGGACATTCTTGTTCTTGAAGACTAAAATGTTGCCACCAAAGACAACATCCATTTCTTCCAAAGACATACCCTTTGTTTCGGGGAAGAACAAGAAGACACAAACGGCCATGACAGCACAACAACAGCCAAAGAAGATATAAGTACCCCAAGTGATGGTAGTCAACATGGCAGGACAGATTTCAGAGATGACAAAGTTAAAGAGCCAGTTGGAAGCAGTAGTAATGGAAGTACCCTTGGCGCGAACACTAAGAGGGTAAATTTCAGCAGGGTAGACCCAACCAACAGGACCCCAAGAGTAAGCAAAGCCAGCAACGAAGAAGTAAATCATAACAATACAAAAGTAGGAAGCATGAATGTTGCCAGAAAGATCGACATTGTTTTCGCCGGTAGCAGGATCCTTGTAAACACGAGCAGTAGCACCCATGACGATACCACAGAGAAGCATGGTAATACTCATGAAGATAGCGCCGGAAATCATCAACTTACGACGTCCAAGACGATCGATGAAGAGGACAGCAGGGATAGTAGCCAATACGTTAAGCACACCATTGACACCAGAAGCAATCAGAGCAGCAGAATCAGCGCTGATACCGGATTGTTGGAAAATAGTAGGAGCGTAGTAAATGATGGAATTAATACCGGTAAATTGTTGGAAGATTTGGACGAGAATACCGAGAATCATTCTACGACGAAGCTTAGGCTTGAGAAGTTCGAGGTAGCTACCAACAGCAACAGCGCGTTCTAATTCGATTTGAGCAATGATATCTTCGTATTCAGCAACGACACGAGGGTTAGTGACATCACCTTGAGAATGTAATCTGGCAAGTACTTTGAGGGCTTCTTCGTTACGACCCTTAGAGATGAGCCAACGAGGGGAGTAGGGCAAGAAAACAACACCACCCAAAAGAATAAGAGCAGGACCGATTTGGACACCGAGAGGGATTCTCCAAGAGGCTTGACCGTCAATATGAGTGGTACCAGCACCAATCCAGAAAGCAACCATGATACCGATAGTACACATGAGTTGTTGAAGAGCAATTAAACGACCACGGATTTCTTTGGGAGCTAATTCGGATTGATAAAGAGGGACGATCATGGAAAGTGAACCGATACCAAGACCAGCAATGGCACGGCCGACAACCATCATAGCATAACCAGTGTTACCACATTGAACAGCAGCACCAGCAATGAAAATGATAGTAGCCCAACAAATAGTCCATTTACGACTAATACGTTCAGCAGAAGGACCTAAATTCATAGTGTTAAACAAAAAAAAAAATCATTTGTTATTGGTTTTTCTTTACCAGAAATAAGAGCACCAACGAAACAGCCAGCTAATAAAAGACCTGTGATAGTACCCTTTTGAAGGGCTGAAAGGCTTGCATGGCCTGTCATATGAATTTGAAAATCTGACATGGTCAAGACACCTGAAATGACACCAGTATCATAACCGAATAAGAAACCACCGATGGCAGCAAACAAACAAACACCGTATAAAAGGTAAGGAATCATTTATAAAAAAAAAAAAGAAGTAATGATAAAAAAAAAAAAAAAATATTAATAAAGGTTGTCTCCTCACTATTTATATACAAATTTCGTGGGGGAGGATCATGAGAGGTACGTGTAACCAAGAATAATAACTTTTGTTATTTTGGAATGAATAATAACAAATCACCAATAAGAATTCAGGGCAACTCCGCAGCAACCACAAAAAAAAAAAGAAAGAAAGTGAAAGTTATAATAATGTTATGAATGATGTTTTCTTTCTATGAAGTTTTTGGAAATATAATTTTCTGTATTTTTTTTTTGACATTTTCTGTTGTGTTCATACAGTTGTTTTACTGTAATTTTTCTTTTGATTTTTCCCGTTTTTCACACAACTTCCCCATGGAAATCAGTTTAGAAATAAAGGCGGGGTAAAATGGAAAAGTTTAAATTTTTGTTTATTTATTATTCATCAATGCGTAGACGATCCGGGTGTAGACACTCTTTCTGTTCTAAAGACATACCAGTCATAAAAATCGCCTCATTACTTTCCAATTGACTGTACAAGTGAATGATAATTATCCATTTCATTTAGAGACAATGACATTTGGAGAAACGAATCATCCTTTATTTGTATTATTTTTCTATTTTAGGATACTACGTGAGAATTCGGTACTTTACTTAAAAGGCAAACAAATTTGACCCAACCAATCAAAGAAGGCATGAAAAAAGTGGGGAAAAAACATAATTTTAAATTGGAAACAAAGAGAAGATCTTGGCATGTTTCCTCTCGGTCAGCACCTTTTCAAGATTTCTGTTGGGTCCTGTCCATCCCCCCCCCCCCCCCCAAGAAGGAGCTCCAAATAGAAAGGAAGAATATACTCAGATTACTAATGTATTGACACAATACAGAATCTAAGCTATATTGTCATGTAGAAATAAGTAATACGTTTCTTTCTAATATAGGACATAATTTTGTGAAATCATACACTTGTTATGTTACATTAGGTTACTCTATACGGAAGTCGGTGTTCGTTTTACAACATTTACGTATGCATTAGAGCAAGGCACTGTATTACAAGAAGTGCGTATTCATGTTACAACTCTCTGTTCAATAAAGCAACATACGTCGGATTCGGTTTGCACCGTAATAAATCGATTGTATTGTAATAAATCCTTATCAAGCAGCTATATATTAAAGGGAAACAAGTCATTTCAGTCTATGCTCTATTATAGCAAGACCACTTATACCAATCAACGCTCTATAACATAATAACACAAAGCTTAGTTAGAAAAGCGCACTCCAAATGGAGTCATATTTTATTATAGCGTACTATTAGTCAGCTACCATGCTCTCAAAACGCTTTGTCATCTGCTAGAATTTCTCCTTCGTTATACAAGAATCTCACAAAAGGGAAAAAGAAAGGCTGTCATCAGTGTAACTAATAATAAACAGCAGCATTAACTCTTGTTTTATATACATATATATTCCGTTGTGAATAATAAATATAGCCTAAAATAGCAGATCATTGTTGTTGTTAGTAGATGGTTGCTGCTGTTGTTGATTTGTCGAAGCCCAGTTATTCCAATCATTATTCAAGTTCGAATTTTTTAATGCATTCATGGAAGGTCCTTGCACAGGCTTTGAAGGTGACGATTTACTCCCCAAAGAATCCAAGCTGAACAAGTTAGATCCACTAGACCACAAGCTATTTAATGGCGTGTTGTCTGTTTGCTTTGAAGAAGATGTCGCAGGTTGACTTGGTTGCTGTTGTACTGGTGTTGAGTTACCAGAAGTGATGACTGGACTTTGAATTGAAAGTTTCTCGAATGAGATTCCTTGAGTTAATAAAAGCCCATCATTGTTATTGCTAGTACTTGAAACAACAGTGTCGTCCCCAAGAAGATCAAAGATGTCATTTGTCTTTTTTGGCGCAGAATGTGCTGGTTTTGGTGGTGGTGATGTTGTCTTGGTGGTCATCACGGGCGCACTTTGGAAATCATCGAATTCATCATCATCTAGCAAGTGAAATACATTAGTTGATGAGGCCACACACGATCTTTCTCCTTGACATACCGTTCCCTCCGTCTGCAAAATCACCCCAATCTTCATCCTGAGTTGCCTTTTTATTTACATTGCTATTTGTGCTGACAGATCCATCATCGAAATCAAAAAGGTCTTTAGCTGTCTTTTTAGGTTGTGATGACTCGACTTCCTTTTCATCGCTGAAAGTAGGGGAGGGTGAATTGTCATCATCGTAACGACCTGGTTTGCCTTCATCATAGAAATCAGTGTCATACGAGTCTTGATGTCCCACCGAGTCACTACCAAACCCTTCATACCTAGAGCCAGTGCTGAAGTAACTACCACTACCCGTACCCATTCCACCGCCTCCACCACTGGAGAACATGGTAGATCCATCGGAACCTACACCAGTATACTTGTTTCGATTCTTTTTGGCTTTTTTACGTTCTGCCTTTATCATATCAACATCACCCAACAAATCAGCCAATTCCTTGGCTCGATTACGTACTGAAAAAAAAAAAAAAAAAGCCCATTCAGTTATCATTTAATCATGTATTGCTTGTATATTACCATTGATGCCTTGATCCTTTCCCTTTTCATCCACGTAATAAAAATTCTTCATCATTTTAATCATAGAAATGTGAGATCGTGCATCATCAACGACTCTTTCAGAACCATTCTTGACAAGGTATTCCAAGAGCACAAGAGACTATTGTCTCCAAGTTAATTTCTCGAGCGTTACTTTTTGCCTTTTAATTACCTTATATATTTGTCTCCAATATTTAGCTTCTTTGTCTGTAAAGCGCTTATAAATAGTCGGCATAATTTCATTAAAGTATTGGCTTGAAACACAAGTCAGCAAAAAAAAAAAAAAAAAAAAGAATTTTTTTACTTTACTAGTCAAAAGTAGCTTGAGCAATTTCCTGCATAGCCGTACTTGAAGCACCCCAAGCTTCATTGTTCGTGGCTTCATGTACTTTTGCCTCCATTTCAGTGTAATTAAGCACTCGGCTCTTCCTGCAAAAAAAAAAAAAAAGATAAGTTTTTTTTTTTTTGTGTCCCACACACGCCAAAACTTACACTTTGTTATATACATCCTATCATAGTGGTTAAACACACAAGGCCTACATGTTCATGTTTAGGCTTACCCTAACTTCCCATAATTCAGGAATACTTAGATTGAAATTAGAAAACGAATTCATTGCATACTAGAAAAAAAGAAAAAAAATAAGCTGGGAGGAAATTCCTAGCATTTAAGGGAAAAACATTTTAAGCAGGCTTCATAGTCACATTGACGTATATTTTAGTTCCTTTTGCAACAGAGTTCAATTCCTAAAGAAAAGAGTTGTTTACCAGGAAATAAACGTTGAATTTAGTTGCTATGGACACAGCATGACAGTGACAATAGTTCCAAATTGGGATATTTGGTGAATTCTCATGAAAAATTTATTGAGTGAGATATATAGATATGATAACAATATTTATATATGCTTTATTAATGATTACTATTAGCTTTAATGAAAGAAGCTAGTTACTTCAAAATGTGTCTTTTTGATGAGGGTCAATTAAATCTTCTTCTTCCTTATAAGCAGGTATCTTTGGAAGATCCATTTGTGGCGGATGTTCCTGTTCCGGAATGACAGGTTCGCGTGCTATTGCTCTTCTAGTAGGAGTTGATTTTGACTTTTGAACTTTATACATTATCACAGATGGAGGTCGAGGACGCATACGTCTTGCTATGTCAAGAGGAACAGTAGAAATCTGATTAGAAGACATTACAGGCGCTAACATAGTGTTAAAAACAACAGGAAGCTCGTTTTTTTTGAAATACCTTTAAAATCTCGAGCAATGGTTGTTTTCATAAGCATTTTGATCCAATCTCTCATTGAATCTTCAGTGTCTGTATAAAAATAGAAGGTGCGTTCATTTTCATGTTGTATCTTGAAGCAATACTTTCCAGCATGAATGGATTCATCGATAATTATTTTGTATCCCCTTAAATTGATAATACCTTTCATACGAACATCCTATCATGTAAAAGAATGAATAACGCTGTGAGGTAATATTGTATGTGAATAGTTTACCTTGGGACTTTTAAAATAAAAGAGATTGAATCCTTTAAGAACGAACCAGCGCTTATTCCATGTTTTATATTTGTCACTTTGTTTATGTAACCATCCTTCATGTTCAGGAGCTTCAAAATACTCGGCTGTTGAGATTTGTAACTCATCAGATAATTTGTGTGCATTCATGATGCTTTGACTGTGTTTAATATTAAATCATATGTTGTATGTATATAGAGTGTGCAAATAACTTACGTTGGAGTGGAGACTGAAGGAATAGGAGTGGGTGGCGCCTAAACAATCCGAAAAATCAATAGGTTTTTTTTTTGTTTGTTTGTTTGTTCTTATCATTACATATAAAATATTTTGAAATTTACATCATTATACATCACCCTTGTCGGGTCAAATGAGGTTCTATCTTCGGTCTTCATGCTTGAAGAAAAAGAGGAAGAAGAAAGGCTTTGAGGAGACACAGGTCTTTCAATAGTAGTGAGTAGTTTCTTATTGGACAATCTCGTAGTACTTGTGGACTTTTTCAATTTAGGTTTTCTATTAGAAGACAGGGTACTAGCTGAAACAGATGCATGAGGAATTGGTGGCTTGATCTAAATACAAAAAAAGGCTTAATGTTTACAGTCTTCAATGTGTGGGCCATTCATACCTCTTTTAAAGTTTGAATGGCTTGCATAATTTTATAGCGCTTTCCAAAAGTTGAAATTCCCAATTCTTTTAATGTATCTATATTCAAATCCAACAAAATATCCCCAGTGATTTCTTGATCTGTATGCATACATAAATAAGAAACCCAAATTTAGTGATGTGTTTTATTTGTTACCAATGAAATTCTTAGATACAGCACTTAGTCCAACTGAAGCAAGCCAATTTGCAACTTGTTGTACAGTCCATTTCTCTGGCTTCTTGTAATCCATTGGGGATGCAACTTGTAACTGGGACACAATATTATCTTGTGAATCCTGTAATGGTTTGTCTGGAGATGTATAATTCTTTGGAAATAAACCTATCTCACCATTTCTATTTCTTCCCTTATCTCTCCTTATTAATTTTCATCACACAAAAACAATTGAGTTTTGTTTTATTTACCTGCCACCAACCATCTGCATATTTATCATCTTTCTCGAGAATCAAAATTGGTTCGCCGACTTGAAAGTTAAGCTCATCTTCATTCTCTGCTTCAAAATCGTGAATGGCATAAACAATGTTGTTGAACATTTACAAGTAAAAAAAAAAAAAAACAAGTTTTATGAAAGGAGGAAGAGGTTGAAGAAAAAGGGAGAAAAAGATAAAAAAAAAAAAAACAATAGTCTTTTTTTTTTTTTTTTTTTTTTTTTGGGGGGGGGGGGGGGGGGGGAGGAGGAGGAAGGAGTGTCACCATTGAATAAAGAAAAAAGTAAGAAGAAATAGCAATTGCCCTTTATTTTAATAATTAAACTTTTTATTTTAAATTAAATCCTTAAAAGATGTAAGGAAAGAGTTCTTCTTTTGCTCAACTCTCGGTTTACGCAGCATACACTTGTCTCCTAAAATCGTCCCCCCCCCTTTCGTAGTAGTCAATACAATGAAATCATGCTTTTGCTTTCCATACATATTTTTTAGAAGCGCTGGTTACTTTTAATGGGAGTAAATAACTTAAATACCGCCACCCAAATACATATTATATAGTTTATAAATTCTCTATATAAAACTGCCTGTTTGTATTTATAATAACTGACTTGATAATCATTGATGAAACGCGACTGAAAGAAGGTCGTTTTCTTAGTACGCTCCAATCCTAACAATTGCACTAGTAGATAGATTGAGAGATATAACACACACTATGTATGTATGTGTCGTGTTTAAGCAAAACTTGCAATTGACCTTAAATATACACTATCCATGTGTAATGCGAAGGCATTTGTACGCTGCTAGATAAAATATCGTGATTATGTACAGCATTTATAAATCAGTTGCCAAGTATTTCTTAGTATAGTCGTCCGTATAAATCTAGATAAAGTTGATTTAACTTTAATGAAATCACACCAATCAACACGCTTCCCTTTATTTTTTTACTATTGTGTATCTTTTGTAAATAGACGATGTTATTATATAGTTACAAACAGCTATGGTTAGAATTGCTGTTGTAAAAGAAGGCTAGTTATTGAGTTATTAAGGAAAGTCTTTTAAACTCTACTTTAAAACACATCTTTGTTGCACTTTATCAAATAGGTGAAACGTATAAATAGCTTTCTCTTTTTTTTTTGGGATTTTGAATTGACATCTCTTTCCCTTATGGATGCAGTAAATGATTTAAATAAAAGAAACCTATTTATAACTATTGCTGCAGTCATACAATCCTTTCTATATTGGTTCTATTCTATGCTATATATTGGTTTTAAAAAATCAACAAGAATACAACGCGTATTATCACCTTCAGTTATAAAAGCAAAGAAAAGGCAAAAAAGAATCAAACGCAGTAAAAAGAGAATGTCAAAACCAAAACGCAGTAATAGCAGTAACAAGCTCTCACTTACAACAATACGCGAGGAACCTATTGATGACCCAATAACCAAATATAATAGTAGTTCAAGAAATAGCTGGTATACAGTTACAGAACACGATGATTATAGCAGTAAAATTGAAACAGCCAGCACAGCTTCTCATCAAAGGAAACGAGATAGGGCGAAACAAGTATTATTCTCAACGTTTACAAGGAATAAGTCTCCTTCATGGACAAGTTCAATAGACGAAAATATAGTTAGTATACCCTCAACAAAAAAACGTAGCAGCTTTTTACAGAAACTAAGAATAAAGAAAAGCCGTTCATCATAATGTATATAAAAGAAACAAAAATTTATTATGCACATAAAATAGAATTGTATTATTTATTTATCCCATACGGATAACACCAGCAGCCATTAATTTACGAATGTTAGCAGCAACTTGAGGGTTCTTCAAGTGTTCTTGAGCAGCCATGGGGTTTTCTTGCATTTGTTGAAGAATTTGTTGCATAACAGGATCAGAAAGAATACGTTGAACTTCAGGGTCTTGTGCAGCTCTCTTGAGAGTTTCTTCAGGTGACTCGTTAGGGTTACCAGCAGGTGTCATGGCAGTGTAAATCTTCATTTGTTGTTGTTGAATTTCACGAGCACATTTACCGTCCTTATCGTGTTCCTTAGCTAATTGAAGTGTATCAAGGGCTTCTTGATATTCTCTTTTAATAAGTTGAACAGCAGCCTTACGAATATAACCACGAGCTAAAGGCTCAAATTAGCTTTCCTCTCCTTTCATTCAAATCAAATAAAAAACTTACCAAAAGTAGGATCAATTTCAATACATTTGTCAGCGTCTTTATCGGCTTCATGAACAGCCATTAACTTCAAGTAACAAACAGCACGGTTAGAATAAGGTCTGACATCCTTATCATTACGCTTAATAGATTCAGTATATTGTTCAATGGCTTGAGGCCTATAGGAAAAGAAGGTTCATTAAGTAACATACACGCAGAGAAAGAGAATATGTTAACAACTTACCACTTGCCTTGTTTGAAAAGAGCATTACCTTCTTCGCGAGCCTTGTCAGCAAGTGCTGGGTCGTAGTAAGCAGCCTTTTCTTGTTCTTTCTTGAGCTTCTCAGTATCACGAAGCTTTTGAAGAGTTTCGGGTGTACGGTGTTCAGTCAAAGATTTACCATAATATTTAATAGCATCGTCCAACTTGTCCAATTTGGCATAAGCATTACCAATACGTTGAAGTGCTCTATCATCGTTATTTCAATGTCACAGCAAAAACAACAATGTATTTTTTTTTTTTTTCCCTTTTTACCTGGCAATTAACTTGTAATCACATCTCAATTCACGACCACGTTCAATAGCATCTTCACAAACTTTGATACAATCTTCAAACTTTTCTTGCTCGAAAAGAACAGCTAAATAAAAACTGTCAAGTCTTTTGTGCAAAATATATGTAAACAAACTACTTTACCAGCTTTGTTTGTTAAAAAGGTAATATTGGTATTATCCAATTCATAAGCTTTGTCGTAGTGAACAAGAGCAGTTTCGAAATCACGCTTCTTATAGGCTTGGTTACCAAGTTCCTTTTCAGTTAAAGCTAATTGTTTGTTATCGTCAGACATTATATTATAAAGAACAAAGAAAAAAAAATAGAAGAAAAAAAAAAAAAACACGAAACCCTAATTTTATATATCTAACGCAATGTGAACATTCGAAAGATTTCTGGAACTCTCGATTTGTGACTTTCTTTAAAAAAAAAAAAAAACACCAGCCCATCACCACAACAAAAAGAAAGAAAAAAAAAAAAAAAGGAAA